>CAJHUC010000507.1:0-33009 GCA_905146915.1 Ostreobium quekettii | reverse complement strand
GGCACTGGCTCGTACTTTTGTTGGCTGTCCTGCCATGTTGGGACCAGAAACTTTTGCTCACAGAATTGCATTTGGGTAGTGATGGATGCCATCATGGAGATCGGGCATCTGACCGAGGTCTTTTTTTGTCTGCTGTTGAGATGCTATGCTTTGGACCTCATTGGGCATTGCATGAGCACGCAACATTGGCAACTGCACACACAATGGGTGGTTCTGAGCATTTGATACTCGTTCAGGGGTGGGGAATTTGTGGGACTGTTGCTAGTAAGCTTGCACAATCGTTTCATGACCTGGTGCTTTCGAGTTTTCACAATGACATGCAGACATGACCAAGAATGGCAAATGCCTAGTCCCTGGTGAGCCACCACATTTAACAGGCAGTTAGAATGCTCATCTACATGCAGCAGATTCACACGTGTGTTGTGCGACGTTCTGCCTTCAAACGGCCTCAAACGCCCTCAATTCCGCGATTTCGGATTCTCAAGTTCCATTGGCACAGGGTACAGCTACAGGTCTTGTTCCTGGAGAGCCTTCGATGCCCTCCACAGAACCACAGGTCGAGGATGCCGCCAGCGAAGGGGGCATCAGCGCCGTTGCCTTGTCTGTGTGGCGCATGCAGGGCAGAGGTTGAAAACTGCTTAACTTATGGCATCGGGGCAGCTTGATGGAAGGCACTGTTTCAACACCGGCTGATCAATGGCCCCGCCAGTCACTGGAACCGGATTTTCCATTCGCGCTCCTTCAATCCAGGAGCAAAACCTGGGTAACGTAGGACAATCAATTCCAGGTTTTCATCGTGTGAAACTGCTGAAAGCCGTGCATTAGTAACGTAGAACGCGACAAAAATCTGTGAGTCGTGTAATCTTAGCCGGCTTTTGGCGTATTTTTGCACCAGTGGCCTCCTGATTCGACCGTGCGATAAATTGTGTATCGTAGATCATGGGGGAGAGCGCCCGGCCCCCGCGTTGAGCATCAGGGCTGATGTCAGGAATGCGAGGGCCCTATTTTGCGTGCCCCCGTGCTGTCTTCCGTGCTGGTAGGTCGCTAACTCAACAGGGCCCCCCCTTCCCGCCGTTATCCTGCTGGCCCGCGTACTGGCCGCAAAGCGTACCGGCGCCCAGCCAGTTTAGCGCATTATACAAGGCGCCATTCACGGCAGCAACCAAAACCGGGGCCAAAAATGTGATGAGACGCCACAACTCGCTGCATTACACCGCGCCCCCCGCGCTGCCAGATTGACTGCCAAGGGAACTGGCGCCTGCCCAATGTAGCGCATTACATAACATTACAGGCGTCAATCACAATGCCAGCCAAAAGCAACGAATAACAGCTAATAGGACATCGCACTGCACTGTGCAATACACGCCCACGGTAAGGGGTATACCCGTAATGTGGGCCTCCCAGGTAGCCAAGTCCTGGGCACTGATGGCACAAGGCGGCACAAGGGCGGCACAAGGGCGCCTTGTGCCAATTACTGATGGGCACAACGCTCCCGTGCTCCATGAGTAATCAGGCCTGGCGGGCGCCAGCGGACGGTCGCCTGCGGTCCTCCCGGCGTGCGAAGCGCGGCACGCGGACGGCGGGGCGCGCGGAGAGAGGCGCTGAGGGCGGCCTTCGGGGTCTCCACTCGGCTGAGGATTCCCCCACGGGCGGCGGAGGGGCGCCTGGGCATCGCCGGAGCGCTTTCCGTCGCCTGCGGTCCTCTTGGGGGGCGGAAAGACGGCGGGGGGGCGCGCGGAGAGGCGCCCAGGACAGCCTTCGGAGCCCCGCTGAGGAGCACTTTGCGCAGGTAGGTGGATAGGGCGCGTCAATCTGGGACGCAGCGGCGCCCTGGCCCAGACGTGCAGGGGCGCGCCCCCAGAAGTGCGGGTGGGGAAAGGCTGGATTTTGTCGCGCCAGCAAGCCGCCCCGCGCAGCGGCCGCTCACCAGATCGCGGCCACCAAGAGAGCGAAAAATGCGGCAGGGTGCAAGGGGAAGGGCGCCGCGACGGCGTGGATCGCGCATTCCCAGCTCCCAGGCACTGAATGCTGATCTTGGAGCCCAGCCCCCCCCTGAGTGTCCAAAGTGTCCCCTTGGAGGCTGACCGCCCACCCGGGTGAGAACGCGTTTGGTGGGTGGATAGGGCGCGCCAATCTGGGGCGCAGCGGCGCCCTGGCCCAGACGTGCAGGGCCGCGCGCCCGGGAGTGGGGCAGGGGAAAGGCTGGATCTTGTCGCGCCAGCAGGCCGCCCCGCGCAGCGGCCGCTGGCCAGATTGCGGTTACCAAGAGAGCGAAAGTTGTGGCAGGGTGCAAGGGAAAAGGCGCCGCGGCGGCGTGGATCGCGCCCTCCCAGCTCCCAGGCGCTCAATCCTGATCTTGGAGCCCCCCCCCCCTCCCCCTGAGCGCCGAAAGTGCCCCCTCGGGGGCTGACCCACCAGTTGGGTGAGAACGCGTTTGGTGGGTGGATAGTGGCCCTGCACTGTCTTGGTGGGTGGCACAAAGCTCGCATATCTTGTGCCAGGACAGGCACCTGGAAATTGCAAGGAGATGTAGTGTTTTGGAATAATGAACTAAAAGCATTGGTGGGGCACTGGTTGGCAAGTTGCTGACAGGCCCACGCACAATGCCACATGCACTGATCTGCTGGTTGCCACTGCAGGCCCAACTGCTTGGAGGAAGGCACGGTGCAGGGCTTGGGAGGAGCGCGGCAGCCGTTGGCATGAGCGAAAGGGACGGGATGGTAATTCATACGGCCCCGCTCAAGCAGACGTGGAAATCCACGCCAAGGAAGGGCACCAAGCGTGTGCAGAAGGCCACCAAGAATGCCAGGCGCCTCATCAGCGACCCTTTCCAGAGGGAGAGATTTTCAACGTGGCGAGGGAGGCGGCCTTCTGGTGAAGCACATCTTGCTGGGACAATAGCATGAGCATCAAAGCAACTCGTGATGTGCTCTGAGAGCGTACGCTATCGGATGATGGACTGCCCTTTGTTGTTCTGCCTGTGGATCCTGGAAAGTTTTTGGCGTGTCCCACATGCTTTGGTGGCTCCTTGTGGAGCCGTCAGCCTCCAGCATTGGATTGTGAAACAACCCTGTCATCTTGGACCATCTGCAAGTTCCAGCAAGCACGATCTCAAAACCCCCTCTTGCCAGGTACAGCACTCGAATTGTGCTGCTGAGTAGCCCGGTGTCGGATGACTGCTGAAGATTGCCAGTGGCCATGAAAATGCAACCATTGGACCCACCACCCTGCAGCTTATGGAATTTGTTTGCATTGCTGCTTATTAATGGCATGTCTGCAGGTTGGTCTACGTGCAAGGTGATCGCGAACGGAGGAAAAGCCACTGGCAGACCTCACCCCCAGCCAGAGAGCCAATCAGGGTCAATGGGCAAACGAGCAATGTTGCCAGGCAGAATTGTAGGACGAAAACAGGTGCCAAGGGAAGACGGCTGTTACCACAAGACATTGTGCGTATGATAGCATAGGGTCACTGAGTGAGAGTGAAGCTCTGGCTGAGGAGAGAAGTAACACAGCTTCAGGTCAGCAGCTCTCGATACCTTCAGCACCATTGGCTCTGACGATCGTAAGCCAGCTGTCATCAACACTTTTGACGACATCGCAGCTATGCTGCAAGCAGGGCTGCTAATTGGAGCCTTTCTTGCTGAGCAAAACAGGGTTGAACTTGAGAAGGAGGGGATCACACACGCATGGCAGGCTTATTGTTGTCCTGTTGATGCTGATGTTGCTCTTGTGGAGGGTTGTGCAGTGATTTTATAGTTTTGCTCACTGTGCTTGGTTGCCACAAAGTGTGTGTTGAGATGCGCAGATGCCCATATTTCTGTCAGGCAGCCACCCACAAACGAAACTGGTTGTTACTGTTGAGGAGGGTGTGCAACTGGTTTGAGCTTGTGCGAGCCCTGGTTGCCCTCTGCCTCTGGTCCTGGTGAATAATAGATGGCAACAGCCCCAATAGCGATTGAGCACTGTCTGAAGAGAACACAGCCAAATGGGCCAGACTGCTCATTGTCTGGGGGAAGGTTGTGTGTTTGCATCTGCTGTCAAGAGATCGCAAGCCCACAAACTCCATCACGTTTTCTTGCGAGGACAGTAGGGGCCCTTGGGTTGGTTGCTGTTTGGTGTATGGCTAGTCCCTCTTGGGTTGATGTGCAGGTTGGTGTTGGTGATGACCTGGCCCAAAGTTATGATGGAGTGTTTCCTTGCCACAACATCAGTGTCTCGGATACTGCACCCGCTGATCTGTGGCATTTCAATGAATGTTTTGAGTTCATGGATGCCTCACAAAAGTGTGGGGGTGTGCACCACTATGCTGCTCAGTTTGTTGCGTGCTTGCGGTTGTCTGTGTTTTGCTCACAACCACCCCTATGCAGGATAACGTCAACCTGATGCATTGAAGAAAAGCATCTGTCAAAAGGTATTTTGTTTGCAGCTTTATTGGCAGCGGCACTAACTGTGTCAAGTTGTCTTTCCTGGTAAAATTAGATTGATCGAGGTGAAGACTGTCTTACTGTGATGTGTTGGTGTGGCTTGGACGACGTATTTGTTTGCCTTTCTGCTTGAAGTTCGGACATTGCACCTTGAGCACGCTGTCCATCAGCATCGTCTCGCTGTGCAGGAGCATCCTTCAGCTCTTGATCCAACATATGTACTTACCCTGTTCAGGTGGCGTTCTGGTCCGCTGTTTCGCTTTTATCTCTCGATCGGCAACTGCCATCGGTTGCTTTTATGGAAGCTCAACCTGAGCCAGCTTGGTGGAGAGTGCTGGAAGTTGCACACAGCCCAAGGAGGGTTTCCGCAAGCAGTTTCAGGTGTTTGAGGATTTGGGTGGGCACCTTGATTTGCTGGAGCAGTGGTGTTCATGCGAAAAAGGGCTTCAACTTCAGTGACATGTATGTGTGGTACATCTGCTCAGTTGCTTCAAGAACAAGATTGCTTTCTAACCGCTATTGTTACCTGAATGATGCTACTGTCAGTTGGTATGGAATCGCATCTGACCAGGATGGGTATGGTCTACATCTGGTGGTCATAAATGGGGCCGATTGAAACAACAGTGGTGGGGGGGATGGGGTGGGGGGCAATGTGCTGGTGGTCATGAATTCCCCAATGCGCATATGTAAATTGGGACTAGGACTTATCGCCTTGTTCAATAGGCTGCTTGCCATGGGGTTGTATTCCTGAAACCAGCTGTGCAAGCCTCTGGTGCCCACCTTTAGTGTCGACTGACACAGTACAAATCAGCTGTGTGTGCTGTGTCGGGAGGCTAGGAAATGTTGCAATATGAATGGTGTCCTGCCCTGCTTGAGAGGGGTGCTTCCATAACGAAGCAATGTAAATGGCACAAAGAAGGGTTGGTGGTGGTTGGAGTAGGACTGACAGGGTTGGCAACGCTTTGCAGTGAGCGAATGCAAATCAGAATTACGGTAGGCTGTGTGGGGTGGGCTGGGTGGCCAGCTATGCCATGTGGCATTGCCACCATCTGCACGTTCTGAATGAAATTAGCATCAGCATCTCCATTGTGGTAACACCATTGGAGTAATGCCACAGTCCAGTTTGGAGTGATTGGTGGTTAACGCAAGTCCCAATGCCCATGTCTGTGTTCCCTCAGGTGTGTATGTTTCATGCATTTCAAGGTGCAAGGGGCGGCAGTGGTGCGAACTCTAGTGGATGTGGGGAAATGAGCTAAATGAACAAGACAAAGTATTCAACTCATTCTGCTGTGAAGGTGTGGCCCATCTGGGCCCAATGCTGCGGTGATATTCAGTCTGGATTGTGTGTACGAACACTCATGTCTGTATGCCTCCTCAGGGGATGGGACAATTTTGAGAATCTCAGGTTCCAGCACATAATTGCTTTGTCTTGTGAATTTGACAGTAGACAGTTGGAATCTGGTATTGGTCGCCCTTGCAAAATGTCAATCAAGACTGTCCAGAGTGGAGCCAATGTGTCCGAGAGGCAAGACTGTATGCTCGGTCGACGTAAACAGGTGCAGTGAGTTGCGAGGGCCCGAACTCGGGCGTTAGACCCCATAAGCCAAAGATGTGTGCCCAATGTGGCACGGCAAGCTCTACAAGGGGCCGACCAAGGAGCATGGTCATGTCAGGCAAGCCCACCATAATTGTGCTCATCGCCTGGCGGCCAAGACGAGGGAATAACTCAAAGAGCACAGTCCAGAGGGATTATTAACAGACGTACATGATGTGCGATGAGCCCAACACGACTGAGAAAACCTGTTCGGCGCCCGAAAAAACACAGCACACCCTTGTGCACACCAGAGAAAGCAATTGCTGGAGGGCATCCTCGTCCATTGCCTGTAAGCCACTTTTTCTGTCATCATGAGCATATGATGCAGCACCTTCACATCACAGTGCACCATGTTGACTCCTGTGCGGCTCCACCACCCCAGTCGCCCTGCCTGTGGGCAGCCAACCCAGGTACAGAACCAGCTGGAGCGACGATGTCAGACAGCATGCGCAGTCTACCATTTGCAACTGCCCCATTATAGTTTTCCACGGAGTCCTGTGCATCGCGACTGTGCCCCCAGACTGGACAGCAGCATTCACACAAGAGCTTCGCCTTTAGCGGAGTTGCGGCCGTTGTAGGTACAGAGTCCACATATTCGCAACTGAATATGTGGACTATGAAGCCACCCTTCAGCGCGTCCGAAGAAAAGAAGGGAGCAAACACGAGGGGCTTCACTGCCATGAGCTCCACCGGAATGTTGATCGAGTTTCCACTTGTGTCATTGATGGGATCTCCGACCGTGTCACCGCTGACAGCGTGGGCCTCAGAACCCTTCCCTCCAATGTATTTTGGATGCTCGCACGCTCCCACGTGCATGTTCATTCACAACACCCTACCACGCAAGTCTGCCTCCAGCGCAGTCTTTCAGCGGGGTAAGAAACGCCAAAATTACTGGTCATCTGTTGGTTTCAAATGTGCGGAAATGTCTGAACGTGTGTGCATTGCAGCTTGCTGGTGCGCTGCATTCAACTGTGCTGAAGATAAATGCACCCAAGGATGCGTTGGCCTGCAGCGAAAGAAATTGCCTAATGGAGGAAAGATTTTGCTCGGGAAAGTCTACTCAATTTGGGGCAGCCTGGCTGCAGTCCATCAAAAGCCGAGATTGCCTTGGATGGTTCTCTTCTTGATGGCGTTGTCAAGTATTTTAAGGGATTTATCTGTTTTGGCAAGCTGCAGTTGGCCGCTGGATGGCGCACGTGTGGTTTGGTCGCTGCTTTTCAGTGCGATTGCGTGTTTAGCATCACCTCCAGATACTTCTTTGCGTTGTCCCACGCCCCGCCCGTGTTAGACATGGACAATGCCATCTGCACCCCCAACGCCAGTGCGCCCACCAGGACTCCCACGAGCAAGTGCATCCCAAACAGGACGCCAACCATGATCGGCGTGAGCAGGGCCAGAGCGCCGAGGGGGGCCATTGCCTTCAGGGAAGCGTGGGTGGATATATCGACACATCGGGAATAGCCGGGCTCTCCTGTGCCTCCGTGATGCCAATCGTTGGGAATTGCACGTGAACTTCATTGACCATTGTGAGGCCAGCTTTGCCGACTGACCTCACGGTGAGGCTGCTGAACCAACAGGACAACATAGCACCCACCAGGAGCCCACTGAACACCCCCGGCAAAGTCACAGCGCTTCAACGGCCATCGGCTCTCTCCCCAAGGGGCAAATCAACTTCGGCCAGCACCGCAGCTGACATGTTCTTCATTCCGCGTGCATATGGTGGGATTGCGGCTTCATGGAGCATCAGAGAGGAGGGCTTTGAAACAAACAGCGTACCATTCAAAGCAGAAAGTGTAGCCATCCACGCAAGGAACAAACAACAGGCGAGCTGAATCCAACACAGCGAGCAGCAAGGAAGCTCTCAGTAGAGACAGCCAAATCCCGAATACGGAGCTGAACGCAGTCCCTCTTGTGGCTGGGCATGCCCTGCGGCGTGGAGCATAGATAAAGGCGGCGGAATGGAACCCACGCCACATCTTCAGGGTTGTGGACCCTCGTGACATGACTATCGGATGCTGACAGAACAACGGATTTCCAGAGAGCTAACATTGAATTCCTCATACGGGCGTTCAGAATGGGCGCATCTGCCAAGTCAATCTCCGCCCTTGTGACCAACGATCCCAGCAACGTGAGGCACGAGCGCTGCCGATCCAATGGCGAAACCCTTCCCAATGGGGTTGTGTTGCTTACTGTGGCATCCAGAGCATCTGTGCGCTCACAAATCTCTGGGCTCATGCCCTACATGCTCGCAATGACCCCTTCTTTTGGGGAGATAGTCTCATATATGCATCGAAATGGGTCTTGAACCAAAAGTACCCAAAGTTGCTCAAGAATATCATGGCGCCATTGTCATCGGCAAGTATGAAAAAATTTACCACATTGTCAGAATAGATTAAAATTATTGCATTCAAACATTGCCTTCTTTGTGTCCTACTATGGTTGCAAGCCCGGAATGGTGTGTGGTGAGGTGAACAGCTAATTCTGTTTGGTCCAAAACATGCACAATTACCTCAACAACGCATTCCCAGCTGCAATTTATCTATTGGGCTCATATTGCGAGCACACATGTCAATGTTGGGTTGTGAATCCAATAAGAACATGTATGCTCACTCCCTCATCTCATAGTGATGTATTTAATTTTAGTTTGTAGCAGTTGGCCCATTGTCAATAGGGATGATAGGTAATTAATGCTGATTGTTGCCCCTCCAAATGTGCAACATGTTCACCCCAGACATCAAATCATTAAATGCAACAATTGTGCAACGCCATAATATTAGGTCGTCTCTCCAGCCACATCCATAACAGACACGATCACCCGTCATTTTCATTGAAAAACAAAACAACACAATGTTGTACACAACATGCAACATAAATTCCCAAACTGCAAGATCCGTCAACGCTATGATCCAAACACCAACTCAATTCATGGTCCTCTCCCACTTGCTCAATTTCTTCTCAACATCAAGCCCAGTCTTGCTATAATGAAAAACTAGTGGGCAGTGTGGTAATATGGGTCTTTACCGTGGATTTCTTGGGTTTCCAGATTTCGGCTCAAGAATTGTTGCAACATGTCTTCATTTTCTGTTGATCATTGTGTGGTGCTCGACGCCTCCGACTGGTCATTAGGGTCAAGCACACGACACTTGGAGACGAATCCCTTGGCAACCATATCTTCAAACCGCAGCCCTTTGCCCATATCTTCTAGCCACATAATCCGTGCCTGGTGATGAGCACCTTCCAGGCCATGCACAATGTTTTGGGCCATGTTGCACAATAGCGCATGATCCACAGCGCCCTGCCCTGATCCACGGTTCTTGTTTTCAAAAGAGATATTAAATTTCATCTATGAGATCTTTAGGAAAATGTTGAGAACATTAGATGTAATGGTGCCTCTTTTCACAACAATATTGTTGAAGAGAAATGCATGCCACGACTCATTCAAACTTATCCCTTGGACAAAATCTCTTGTTTGTGGTTCACTGACTGCGAATAGTGCATCTAGCATGACCTTTTTCTTTATTTCTTTCATGGCTGCATTGAGCTTGGCATTTGACTTCATGATGCCCTTGCTCTGACAATAATGAAGAACACAAAAAGTAATGTTAGCCATTCTGTTTGGGGGCATGCTCCTCACAACACATGCTTCACTTCACATTCACAAATATAATTTGGAATTCATCTACAAAACACATAAAAAACTCGACATCACATGAAATTTGAATCATTTTGCTTATTAATATATACATATATCACACCTCAATAGTTTGTACTTAGCCTGCAAACATTGCTTGTGGTTGGGATGTTCCTCCTATCCGTTGGTGTTCTACTCCTTGAGATGCATCTTGTGCCTGCCCAGACGTATCCCTATCGGCTACTTCATTAAATGCCATACCCAAACGAATAAGCCTTTCCTCTTTTGGCGTTGTTCGCCTCACTTCAAACTTCTGCATCCATGTGTCCAGCTCACCTTTGAACACTGAATGGGGTTCTTGCCGTTCTGATGCATAACTCTCTTCTTCCTTCTTCGTACATATTCTTCCAAACATGTGTCGAAGTTCATTTTTTGCAACGAAGAAATCAGGATGTGCTTTTAACAACAATCGCTCCGGTCTCATCCAGGCATGGTATACATCTTGTAGAGCTTGAAACTTGGGATGTTGACTCTTTTCTTCTTGGTGGAGAGCCTCCCATCGTGCAACTTTTTTTCAAGTAATTGGGCATGAACATCCTCCAACCACTTGGTATCCTTGCTGTTGTGGCCCTGAAGGGCGCCGCTGGTTTCCGAAGCTCGTGGGGTCGCCACGCCCTGTGGCTTGGCTGTTGGAGGTCAGCCAACCCTCTCCACCGATTTCGGTGGGCGGAAGCGGGGCGCTCGTTCCCTCGGATGCGCGGTGGGCCCAGAACGATGGGGATCGTCCACCGGGGCCTGCTGTATGCGGCGGGTGGTGGCGCAGCCAGTCGGTAGCTCGCTGGTCGCAGAGAGACCAGACAGTGGGCCAAAACGGTTACACGAATTCCCTGCATGCGCACGCACAAATCCGCATGTGCGATGCCCGATCGCGGGTCCATTGCTGTCACATCAAGACAAGACAACACAAGTGCGCGTCCAGGCACATCGTCACCGTCCACCGTTCACCTAAATCAGCTCCGCATAATCCCCGATGCTTCTATCTCCCAGTCCGAATCCCATGCTAAAGTACTGCAACTTCAACTGGCCATAACTTCACCGTTTCTACACGGAATTGGACGTTTCAAGTCGCTATTGGCATCAGGAACTCCTAAATAAGCTGATTTTAACGTATTTGCACTTTTTTGACCAACCGCCGCTTCACAAATGTCAATTTTAGCCTAACCCCAAGTAAGCACGTCACACTTGCCAATGTTGTCATATACACCAACAATAATTTTTTGGAGAGACTGAATATACATCCTCCAACAACAATTTCTTTATAAGTAAAATGCAAAATGTCAGCTCTCTTCAATTAGCTCTCTGGAAATCCGTTGTTCTGTCAGTATCCGATAGTCATGTCACGAGGGTCCACAACCCTGAAGATGTGGTGTGGGTTCTATTCCGCCGCCTTTATCTATGCTCCACACCGCAGGGCATGCCCAACCACAAGAGGGACTGCGTTCAGCTCCGTATTCGGGATTTGGCTGTCTCTACTGAGAGCTTCCTTGCTGCTCGCTGTGTTGGATTCAGCTCGCCTGTTGTTTGTTCCTTGCGTGGATGGCTACACTTTCTGCTTTGAATGGTACGCTGTTTGTTTCAAAGCCCTCCTCTCTGATGCTCCATGAAGCCGCAATCCCACCATATGCACGCGGAATGAAGAACATGTCAGCTGCGGTGCTGGCCGAAGTTGATTTGCCCCTTGGGGAGAGAGCCGATGGCCGTTGAAGTGCTGTGACTTTGCCGGGGGTGTTCAGTGGGCTCCTGGTGGGTGCTATGTTGTCTTGTTGGTTCAGCAGCCTCACCGTGAGGTCAGTCGGCAAAGCTGGCCTCACAATGGTCAATGAAGTTCACGTGCAATTCCCAACGATTGGCATCATGGAGGCACAGGAGAGCCCGGCTATTCCCGATGTGTCGATATATCCACCCACGCTTCCCTGAAGGCAATGGCCCCCCTCGGCGCTCTGGCCCTGCTCACGCCCATCATGGTTGGCGTCCTGTTTGGGATGCACTTGCTCGTGGGAGTCCTGGTGGGCGCACTGGCGTTGGGGGTGCAGATGGCATTGTCCATGTCTAACACGGGCGGGGCATGGGACAACGCAAAGAAGTATCTGGAGGTGATGCTAAACACGCAATCGCACTGAAAAGCAGCGACCAAACCACACGTGCGCCATCCAGCGGCCAACTGCAGCTTGCCAAAACAGATAAATCCCTTAAAATACTTGACAACGCCATCAAGAAGAGAACCATCCAAGGCAATCTCGGCTTTTGATGGACTGCAGCCAGGCTGCCCCAAATTGAGTAGACTTTCCCGAGCAAAATCTTTCCTCCATTAGGCAATTTCTTTCGCTGCAGGCCAACGCATCCTTGGGTGCATTTATCTTCAGCACAGTTGAATGCAGCGCACCAGCAAGCTGCAATGCACACACGTTCAGACATTTCCGCACATTTGAAACCAACAGATGACCAGTAATTTTGGCGTTTCTTACCCCGCTGAAAGACTGCGCTGGAGGCAGACTTGCGTGGTAGGGTGTTGTGAATGAACATGCACGTGGGAGCGTGCGAGCATCCAAAATACATTGGAGGGAAGGGTTCTGAGGCCCACGCTGTCAGCGGTGACACGGTCGGAGATCCCATCAATGACACAAGTGGAAACTCGATCAACATTCCGGTGGAGCTCATGGCAGTGAAGCCCCTCGTGTTTGCTCCCTTCTTTTCTTCGGACGCGCTGAAGGGTGGCTTCATAGTCCACATATTCAGTTGCGAATATGTGGACTCTGTACCTACAACGGCCGCAACTCCGCTAAACGCGAAGCTCTTGTGTGAATGCTGCTGTCCAGTCTGGGGGCACAGTCGCGATGCACAGGACCCCGTGGAAAACTATAATGGCAACCAAGCACAATGAGCAAAACTATAAAATCACTGCACAACCCTCCACAAGAGCAACATCAGCATCAACAGGACAACAATAAGCCTGCCATGCGTGTGTGATCCCCTCCTTCTCAAGTTCAACCCTGTTTTGCTCAGCAAGAAAGGCTCCAATTAGCAGCCCTGCTTGCAGCATAGCTGCGATGTCGTCAAAAGTGTTGATGACAGCTGGCTTACGATCGTCAGAGCCAATGGTGCTGAAGGTATCGAGAGCTGCTGACCTGAAGCTGTGTTACTTCTCTCCTCAGCCAGAGCTTCACTCTCACTCAGTGACCCTATGCTATCATACGCACAATGTCTTGTGGTAACAGCCGTCTTCCCTTGGCACCTGTTTTCGTCCTACAATTCTGCCTGGCAACATTGCTCGTTTGCCCATTGACCCTGATTGGCTCTCTGGCTGGGGGTGAGGTCTGCCAGTGGCTTTTCCTCCGTTCGCGATCACCTTGCACGTAGACCAACCTGCAGACATGCCATTAATAAGCAGCAATGCAAACAAATTCCATAAGCTGCAGGGTGGTGGGTCCAATGGTTGCATTTTCATGGCCACTGGCAATCTTCAGCAGTCATCCGACACCGGGCTACTCAGCAGCACAATTCGAGTGCTGTTCCTGGCAAGAGGGGGTTTTGAGATCGTGCTTGCTGGAACTTGCAGATGGTCCAAGATGACAGGGTTGTTTCACAATCCAATGCTGGAGGCTGACGGCTCCACAAGGAGCCACCAAAGCATGTGGGACACGCCAAAAACTTTCCAGGATCCACAGGCAGAACAACAAAGGGCAGTCCATCATCCGATAGCGTACGCTCTCAGAGCACATCACGAGTTGCTTTGATGCTCATGCTATTGTCCCAGCAAGATGTGCTTCACCAGAAGGCCGCCTCCCTCGCCACGTTGAAAATCTCTCCCTCTGGAAAGGGTCGCTGATGAGGCGCCTGGCATTCTTGGTGGCCTTCTGCACACGCTTGGTGCCCTTCCTTGGCGTGGATTTCCACGTCTGCTTGAGCGGGGCCGTATGAATTACCATCCCGTCCCTTTCGCTCATGCCAACGGCTGCCGCGCTCCTCCCAAGCCCTGCACCGTGCCTTCCTCCAAGCAGTTGGGCCTGCAGTGGCAACCAGCAGATCAGTGCATGTGGCATTGTGCGTGGGCCTGTCAGCAACTTGCCAACCAGTGCCCCACCAATGCTTTTAGTTCATTATTCCAAAACACTACATCTCCTTGCAATTTCCAGGTGCCTGTCCTGGCACAAGATATGCGAGCTTTGTGCCACCCACCAAGACAGTGCAGGGCCACTATCCACCCACCAAACGCGTTCTCACCCAACTGGTGGGTCAGCCCCCGAGGGGGCACTTTCGGCGCTCAGGGGGAGGGGGGGGGGGCTCCAAGATCAGGATTGAGCGCCTGGGAGCTGGGAGGGCGCGATCCACGCCGCCGCGGCGCCTTTTCCCTTGCACCCTGCCACAACTTTCGCTCTCTTGGTAGCCGCAATCTGGCCAGCGGCCGCTGCGCGGGGCGGCCTGCTGGCGCGACAAGATCCAGCCTTTCCCCTGCCCCGCTCCCGGGCGCGCGGCCCTGCACGTCTGGGCCAGGGCGCCGCTGCGCCCCAGATTGGCGCGCCCTATCCACCCACCAAACGCGTTCTCACCCGGGTGGTCGGTCAGCCTCCAAGGGGACACTTTGGACACTCAGGGGGGGGCGGCTAGATCAGCATTGTGCGCCTGGGAATTGGGAATGCGCGATCCCGCCGTGCGGGCCAGGGCGCCGCTGCGCCATATTGGCGGCCTATCCACCCACTAAAGTGTTCCACCCGGGTGGTCGGTCAGCCTCCAAGGGGACACTTTGGACACTCGGCGGGGCTGGGCTCCAAGATCGGCATTGAGTGCCTGGGAATTGATAATGCGCGATCCACGCCGTCGCGGCGCCCTTCCCCTTGCACCCTGCCGCATTTTTCGCTCTCTTGGTGGCCGCGATCTGGTGAGCGGCCGCTGCGCGGGGCGGCTTGCTGGCGCGACAAAATCCAGCCTTTCCCCACCCGCACTTCTGGGGGCGCGCCCCTGCACGTCTGGGCCAGGGCGCCGCTGCGTCCCAGATTGACGCGCCCTATCCACCTACCTGCGCAAAGTGCTCCTCAGCGGGGCTCCGAAGGCTGTCCTGGGCGCCTCTCCGCGCGCCCCCCCGCCGTCTTTCCGCCCCCCAAGAGGACCGCAGGCGACGGAAAGCGCTCCGGCGATGCCCAGGCGCCCCTCCGCCGCCCGTGGGGGAATCCTCAGCCGAGTGGAGACCCCGAAGGCCGCCCTCAGCGCCTCTCTCCGCGCGCCCCGCCGTCCGCGTGCCGCGCTTCGCACGCCGGGAGGACCGCAGGCGACCGTCCGCTGGCGCCCGCCAGGCCTGATTACTCATGGAGCACGGGAGCGTTGTGCCCATCAGTAATTGGCACAAGGCGCCCTTGTGCCGCCCTTGTGCCGCCTTGTGCCATCAGTGCCCAGGACTTGGCTACCTGGGAGGCCCACATTACGGGTATACCCCTTACCGTGGGCGTGTATTGGCACTGTGCTGTGCTGGCCCTGTGTCAGTGAGACTGTGAACGACAATTTTTAACTATGGCCGCCACAGCCACATGAAGAGCAATAGTGAGGGAAGCAGAGAACCTTGTGGGGAGGGAAGCAAGGACCATGAACTGAAGCAACAAAGGAATTTGGTCCTTTCAGAGCCACCCTTTCGAATTCTAGGAAAGGACTCCTTGGGCGGGCGGTGCCAATAATGCCATGGTGTTTGATTGAAGGAGGAATGTCATGGCACTTGGAGTGGACTTGATAACATTGGTGATAACATTAATAACATTGGGGTGATACCACATGCAATGAAATGTTAGAATATTTGAGAATGCTTATGCATTGTGGTTGTACGTGATGTTGAAGTGAATAGCGCCCCCACACCCGACCCCACCCCACCCCTATCTTGCGCATCCCCCGCGCTATCCCTCGTGATCTACGGTACAAGGGATAACAACAAAACAAAAACAGGACAAAGTTGTGTATTTAGCCCTGGCTGGTTGCCATTTATCACAACGGATGTTGGCACACATTAGTACGTCACATCACGGATAGCAGACCAGCATATTGCCACCATGAGGACTGCAGGCACAGGAAGAATCTGGACAATGAAAGAACATCACCAGAGCAAACGCATGCAGTAGTGGCAGATTTGTTTTGTTGCCGAAGTCATTGGCCCTCACACGACCAGAAGCCCGACGAACATGCAACCGCGTCCTGAATTCCCTTGCTCCACATCAGATAAATGGTTTTCCGGGAGTTATGAGCGTTGGGCCGTGTAAGTGGTTTCGATGCTGTGCATCTTCAGATGCATGAATAGACTGCCCGCCGTGACCCAAATCCAAGCTCGGAACCAACAGCTGCAGCATTGCCATCAGTACGCAAGGACTCAGTCGCCGTCAGCTTCAATTGGGCACTCAGCAATGCTACAGGATACATAAGCAAAACCCAGTCTTTCCTAGCTCACAACTAGGAACGTTTGACACAGTAATGGCAGCGTTATTGCTCTGTTGCTTGTGCAGAATTGGAACATCCAGCATCAGTGGAGGGAGGCGTGTTCTGTGGGCTTTTGTGCCCGATGGGGCTATGCAGCCACTTCTCGTCACAATGAAGTTTCTTGGCAAGGGTCATCCTTGGACGGCACCTGAGCGCAACAGGCATGAGGGCGACCTTTAGACAACCATTTTTGAAGGCCGTTCGGCACTCCACATTCAAGCACCTCGGTGCTACATGCTTCGACAAGCCGATGTGCAGGGAGACGTTGCTTTGGGCAACATTGTTGTCAAACGCAGCGAAACAACAAATCGGCACAATATGTCTGTTAGCCAGTCACAGAGAAACGCCTTACAGGTTGTGCCCCCAGGCTTCAGATCAACATTTCTGCACAGATGAGACCCCAAACACAAATGGCGGAGCTCTTAGAAATGTTTCAGGTCTCTGTTTGATCAACGACTTGTAGTAGATGCCGTTGTTGAAAATGACGTGTGAACTCAAAGCGTCAACAATTTTGGGCAAGTAAATGTGCCAGGCAGTGATTCCGTTGATTTGCGACCGCCTTCTCATCACACACTTTTATTGTATGTTGTATATACAATGCGATACGATACATGCATGAATTATATACGATACAGTATATGCACAATTCCGTGCACTGACTAATCGTTTTCCGCATCCCCAAGGATCAGTATGTGTGCCGACAGGTCAGCTTAAGACTGTTAATCACCACCAAGAGCCTTCTGCGTCAACAAGCTTGTTATTTGCGTTTACGTTTACGTTTTTGCGTTAACGTTTTTATGCTTAAAATGTGAATTGGCAGAAGAGGCGATTTCTAAGGCTGTATTTACGTTTTTACGGCTCGTTTTCACACCCAGTTGACACGACGAAAGTTGCGTACAATTATCAATAACCCCTTGAGAGCGCAAGCACCGCAGCGTCCACTTCCTAATCGGCAAGGTCCACGACAGCGCGGAACAAAATTCGTTTTCTGCCCATTCCAGTGCTCCTGGATGAGCATACAGCCCCGAACACTGTAAATACTGTCCTTATATACACGTATTTTTAACGTTGTATTTACGTAATTATACGCGGTTTTACGCGCCAAACTAAACGTTAAAACTAATTTTGCGTGTAAAAACCTAAATACAGTCTGTGTTTACGGCGTACATGACAAGCCTGTGCCTCAATGCTTGCCGCGCCAACCTCAGCCAAATAAGTTAAAGAAGAAAGTTGGATGCCCAATAGAGCCACACAGGTCGCCAATTCCAGCAAGAATTCCTTGCTTAAAACGGCTACACGACCCTTCCATGCAAATGCGCTGCTCATACATTGAGCGAGAGAAGTGCCAAATGAATTCAAAGTGCGCCTTCAGCAATGCACGAAAACATATGCACAATTCTCCACTGCCGTTTATGCGATACATACTTCAACGGATACCAGGGCATTAATCCTAACATTGTTTCAGGTTCCCCATAAGGGCAGTCTGGGATTATAATGGCGGCAGGGCTCCTGCTAGAGTCCCTGATGTTTTTTGTGCAACACGTCCGGTTGGCAGCAGAAAACACGCTTTCTGGACGCACATGGGCGGCCTTCCCCAACAGCTTTGTCAACCTGGTGCTGGATGGCATTTACAAATGAGCTATTCAGACTCTGGTCACTTTCTGTGGGATGGCCAAAATTGACTGCGTTCAGTTTCAGTTGTCATGGATGTATGCATGCAAGAATTGCACTGCAGTGCAGTGACTGCACACGAAGGAAGGCATGGTCTCACTGTGTCTTTGCAAGATGATTGCAGCACACGATGGTGATGACGATCAACGAGGTGGCACAATTGTCGATAGGGATACTGCTGTGACAACAAAATAGATACAGGAAAATGCGACACATTGAGATTCCACCTCCTGCAAAGTGTTTGACATATACTTTCCCGCTTCAGAAATGATTGGATCGTTCAAATACAATACAAATGCGTATATGTATAAACGCATATATGTATGCATGTGGACAGCAATGAAGACATGACTGGCCAACCATGTTTTCGAGGGGATTCACATGAACATGTTTGAATGCTGTAGTCGTGAGATGAAGTGTTCTTTGCGTTGGAACACAACAACAGAAATTGTTCGCCCAAATACCCAGCGAAGTTTTAGTGCGGTGTTTGTCCGGGCTTCCCTGGATGTGAGCCAAGCTTGTCATACCTTGATTTCGACATGGACAGAACCATACCAAGGAAGGGGCCACGCTTCGAGCCAAACACGGTTGAGCGCATGTCAACGAGGCTCCTGAAGCCACGCAGATTGCTGGCCTCTGAAGTGCTGCTGGCCTCTTCGCCTTGGCGAAGTATGCAGCACCCTCTGGTCTCCAGCAGGTGCAGGCATTTGATCCACTCAGAACCCCCTTCGAAGTCTCGGAGTTTGGGACAGCCTCTCAGCTCGAGCACGTGAAGGTGGCTCAACGACCCCAGGGAACGAGGAAGACTCCCAAGGCCAAGACCAGTGCATTCGCCCACAAACAAGCCGCGGAGCTGCTCCAGTAGGGAAATATCTGGCAGAGATGCCAGACCCGAACACCCGGTCAAGTTCAATGTTCGGAGACGGACGCATGCCTTGATGCCTTCCGGGATGCCCCTTAAACTGGTACAGCAACTGAGATCCAACGTCTTCAGCCTACTCAGTAGGCTGACCTCCTCAGGTATGCTCTCGAGGTTTCGGCATCCACTCAACAGCAGTGTATGTAGCCGGTTCAGCTGTCCCACAGATGCAGGGATTCGGACAAGAGATGAACAGCTGTTCAAAATCAGTGTGTGAAGTTCTCCCAGGCTCCCAATAGCATCCGGAATCGGACAGTCACTGACACAGTTTGGGGCATGTGCTTGGAAGCATCCACTCAAGTCCAAATGCTGGAGGTGCTTCAGTGACCAGATGGCCTTTGGTATGTGTGACACACGTGAACAGCCATTCAAGCTCAAGAATCGGAGCTGCCGCAGTGCCTCAATGGCCTCTGGAACTTTGCTCAGATTGCAACAGCCTCTCAGATCCAAAGTGAATAGTTCACTCAACAGCCTGATGGAATCTGGCAACATTATGAGGCTACGGCAGTCACTCAATTCCAGCCTCTGAAGTGCACTCAGACATCCTATGCTCGCTGGAATGTGGACAAGACCATAACAATTGCTCAAATCCAAGTATTCTAAAAGCACCAGCTCGCCGATTTCATCTGGAATAGAGTTGAGACAGTTGCACCCTGCCAAACTCAACGAGCCAAGCCTGCTTGCCCCGCCAATCGCCTCTGGGATATTGGATAGCTTCGAACATCCACTCAAATCCAGCCGTGTGAGGCTGCCTAAGTTGCCAATACTTGCAGGAATTTCTGTGAGACGTGGCAGACCACTCAAGTCCAAACACTGCAGCTCACTCATGGACATGACCATGTCCAACAGCACAGGATGGGCTGGGTGGGACAGGCCATGCATCGTGAGTTTTAAACACCCTCTCAAATTCAGATACGTCACACGGCAGAGGTCCCACAGACCCTCTGGCAAGGTGAGCAACGATTTGCATCGTGCCACATCGAGGTTTCGCAGATTCACCAGTTGGACGAGAGATTGTGGAACAGATTTCAAAGCAGAGCAGTCCTCCAAGTACAACGAGTGCAGCCTTGTGAGCTTTCCAAGGCGCTGTGGCAGATGTGTGAGCAGCCTGCAGGTGCGAAGGGACAGGACAGCAAGCCTCTGTAGATTGACGATTTCTTCTGGCAGAGCCTTCACTGAGCAGTGGTCCAGTCTCAGGACCTCCAGTGTTGTCAGCCCACCAACGGTCTTCGATACTTTCTCCAAATGATGGCCAGACAAGTCCAACACCTTCAAGTTTGTCCAAAACTTTACCACAAGTGCGGAAAACATTTGCATCTGGTGTTCTCTCAGTATGAGAGAATGAGCACTTGCTGCAAGGTCCCTTGGCTGGGTTGGGATGGGCAACGTACAACAGAGTGCAACTTTGTCTTTGTCCTCAACTGAGAGAGCAGGCCGCTCATTGTTTGCTGCTGCCATAGCTATGTCCCTGATCAAGCTGTGCATGTGGCAACCTGCATAGCGCAACTGCTCTCCCGGCCTCTGGTCTATGTTGATCATGGATCGGTCCTGAAGTTCACCCAGAACTGCAAAGCCATCTTGGCATATTTCATTCCCATCAAAACCATCTGTCAACCCATCTTTCAAGGCCATCCAATGTTCCACCAAATCTGCCGCTTTCACATGGCAGCCATCAGCATAGCACACCAGGCAGGTGATCATGAGTTTCTGGTCATCATCAAGGGCATCATAGCTGGTTCGCAATGCTTTCAACACCCCTGCATAATGATCAACCTGCTTGCTGGGTTGCTTCAATTTCCGCAGTCCAGATTGCCACTCCTCTTCCCTAGTATAGCCAGCAGCCATGGAACTGATAGTGCTCAAGGCCAATGGGAGCTGTCCACACAATGCCACCATGTTATGAACCAGATGTGCCCATCTCTGCTTGTTGCCTGGCACCTGCCCTACACCAAACATCCTTCTGCAGAACAGCTCTTCTGATGCCTTCCTGTCAAGCATCGGTACATCGAAAATTGCAGAATTTGTTCCAAGCTCCCTTGGAACTCTTGCATTCCTTGTTGTCATGAGCACTTTGCTCTGCTCGTTGCTGTCAGTGACCAGCAGCTTTTCAACATCGGCTGCATCCCAGACATCATCGAGCACCAGCAATGTACACCTGGTTTTGAGAGTATGCAAGAATCTCTGGTAGGAATCGTCAATGTGACCATGAGGTACATCTTGTGATCCTTTGACCTCCCTCCAGATTTCCTTGAGCAGCTCCTCTCTGTTTGGTTTCTTACCAACTGTGATCCATACAACTTGGTCAAATTCCACAGAACAGCTGGCTTCATTGAACACAGCTCTGGCCAAGGTCGTCTTGCCTGCAGGAGGAGCACAGCACACCACCACCCTTGGCACATATCAATTTGCCCACATTGCTGGTCTTGGATATACTCAAGAATGAAGATTGGCTAGCAAAGCATCCCATATGAGCAAAGTTTCCTGGTATTGACTTCTTCTCCGCTACAAATCGAGAAAAAGCAATTGTGCACCTAGATTTTGAGCTGGTCCCCAATGCCACCTGCAAAACCATGCAAAATGCAAGGGGAATGGACACTGCTAAACCTTTCTTACCTATCCCCCCCATACCAGACAATGCCACAATTCTTTTGTCAGGCTGCTGCAGGTAGTTCCACACAGCCTCGATATCATCGCTGCGCTTGATGTAATGGGCTGGAAGGTGCATTCGCCACATCGAACGTGCCGCATAGGGTGGTGAACGTGGTTCTCCTGAACGCTGTGCTGTAGCTGTTCCCACTTGGTGCAAGCCAGGCAGTCCATCCATCGCTTCACGAGAATGTCGAGTTCTCTGCTGCTCCAATTGTAAAGATCTTTGCAGGCGTCTGGTGCTAGACACTGCGGCAGACTGATCGGCACCATGAACACAATGTCAGCACAATTGCCCAAGGATTGAGTGCCCATATCAGGATGCGTTCAGAAGCGATGTCAAGACACAGAACACCCTTTCAATCAGGTTGTGGCCAGTGTTGCTTACCAGAGTTGCTGCTCTGTCAGCTTGGAAATGCATCACAAGTGCAGAGCAAAATCAAGGCCCATGAGTGTCTTCTCTGGCACTGTTTGAGTGAGGATCAACAAAATTCCGCAATACACAGCATACAAATGTAGCTTGCAATAGATCTCTGAAACAATCTAAATTTCTGGCTGGTAGCTGCAGAAAAACACATGCTGGGGTACTGACAGCACATTAGAAGGCAATTTTCCGCCCTGCCATACCTGCTGGCCACAAATGAGCAAAAGGGAAAAGGCAGCAACAATAGTGCACAGCAAAACCACCTGGTAAGCACAAAGATAGAGTGTATGAGGACAGCATGATGTTGAACCCAGAAACTAAGTTCTTCTGTTTGCCATCAGTGCAGAACACCCTTATTGTGCAACAAGACACCGTGCCTTGCAAACGCATTGCAAGAGGATCTGACTATGGACCTGATAACTTGCCACCTGTGCGTCCCGGCACTGGTGTTTCATGTGATGCAGCATAGACTGGCACAGCAGTCTTCCCAGATGTGGAAAATGAAAAATCCAGCAGCTGATAGAAGGGAATGCATTGAACGTTACACATTGACGGTATCCACAGTGAGTATCTAACGCTTGGCTGGGAATGCAGCTTCAATCGCCCACAGCTGGACTTAACAATCCTGGCGATGGCTTCTCAATTGTGGTGAAGTCTTACGGCAAAATGTGCACATGCGACTCCTGATTCAGCAGTCTAAACTCCTGACAAGACATTTCCAACTTTGCTGCAGTTCGGTGTTGACATGGTGAACATTGGTGGCACATGTGGGCCAGGGCACCCCTGGCACATGTCACAGCATTGCGGCGATCGGAGGTTCTATACACGCATATCACATTGTGGCAAGTCCTGATGCTGCATGAATGGCAGGATGGGTCACAGTGCAGGTCTTTTGGTGAATAGTCAGCAATGAAATGCAATTTTACCACCAGCGTAATAACTGTAAGTGTCTTCAGCCTCATATTCCACGCCTCCTCAAGATCATCCACCTGCAGATGCACAAATGCCCAAGTCAAAATTAAAAAATTGTCATGAATCTGTAGCCCCCTTTCAATACTGTAGATGGTGGAAAGTTTCCGGGTGCAACAAGAAAGCGGAGTGCCGAACTGTAATCTTGGGATGTTCAACAGACAATGATGGGATTTCCTATGCCCTTCATGGCCTGCGATTACAAGCAGCTGGGAAGCATGGAAGAGAAGCACACATGGATATCTGGATACAAGCATCGCACACCACACAAGTTGCCAGTTTCAATCATATCTTGCCAAGGTGATTCTTTCTGCCACTGACAGGGCAATCCGTGCCATATTGGGCAAAGCTCAGATGGACTTTGCCATGGCTGCATGCATCAATCTTCGGCTGATCCCAGCTGTCGATTCAGCTGGGCTCTGAGCATGTGCCCACCAACAACATTGGCCTAATCAGCCAACTTTCAACAACGGCAACTGTTCCGTGGTCTGGACCCCAACTTCAGTGGTACTGTACACAAAAGGTCATGAATGGCGATGCCCTGCAAGCAATCTGGGGCAAAATGTGCACTCTATATGGCAAAAAGCACTACATACTTCGAAGATCATGCTAAAGTCTTGCCTTGGGGTTGTCCAGTGTGAGGCAAACATGGCACAGGGTGCTAGGCATCTACAATGACAGAATTCCTCTAAGCCTGACATAACAGTCTGAGAACTTGTGTGGAAAAGCATCTTCCACATAAGCACCAGACAGAAGCTTCCCAACAGAACATGATGGTGCAGGAGCTTGTGCCGTTCACTTCAACATTCCTCATGTGCTTTTCTCAAGCTGAGTGCTGGTGCCTAGCAGCACATGGATTGGAAACCACCGGCAGAGTTGTTTTTCTCCTACAATGCGATACTGAGATTCTCCACAGGAGTGTGCCCACATTGCACATCCTGCAGTACAAGCATAATGGTTTGGTCACCCTGCACATTGTTCATTAGACTAAGATTAGCTCACTTGCCACAACATTTTTGACACCACCTTTGAAGAGCTGAGGATGTCACGTATCCATGCAGCATGGACACTCAGAGCAGTGTATGCTGCACTGTACTGTTTCAACTTTACGAGGCAGTCTTTCTCTCCAAAAGAAACCAGCCCTGCAACTATATCCTTCTGCGGGTCCCCGTTGTCAATTTTCCCCTCCTTGTCATCTGCGATCACAAGGGGGCTGCCTGAATCACCTTTTCAGGCACACATAACTTTCAGATTTTGACTCCCATTTATCATGTCAATCACAACAAGAGGCGCAGACTGGTTTGCAAGGCATTCCATAACAATAGGCAGGCTGTAGCATCACCCTCAATGGCAAGATGCGCCTGAAAAAACTGTTCTGCAAGTTGCTAGTGAATTGGAAGCTGATCTCACGATGGCTGGTGAGCATCTGCCTTTGAATGTGGCAACACGCAACAGAAATTCCACATCAAGATGGAGCACTAGATTTGTTTTACCTGGACAAGGTCGTGCTGCACTTGAACAAACGCACATCATACTGGGCTTCAAATGCTCTTTGAAGTCTCCTGGGCACAGTTCGTTCTCCACCACCCGCATATCATCAGCTATTTCAACATAGTGTGACTCCCCGATTCCGTAACTCCTATCATGCAAATGATAGGATGGGCCCCATCCCAAGAGTGACACAATCGTGTTGGGTATGTATCGGGTGTTGTCGTGGGGGAGTCTTGGGCACTGCACTTTCCTCACAGGTTGGGACAGCTTCAGCAGTGCTACATCAAACCCGTCAAATACTTGTCCTGTCCAGTTGGGTTGGTATATGACATTGTCCACTGTACTACCCTGAAACCAAGATGCCAACGACTGAGGACAACATCCATGATCTTTCAGATATCATTCACACAGTATTTGGGCATGCACTCTCATCACCAAGTGATTGTGTATTACAAAGCTGTTGTCTGCTCACCAGTGCATCTGGGCCATGAATACAAGCTTTCTGCCGGTTTGTGCCCACCCAATATTGGGAGTACACATTGGCTGCTCGCAGTGCTGTTAATATTTCGAAAAGAACTTTTCTTGCTGAAAACCAAAATTCGACATACCTGGCTTCACTGTAGCAAGCTTTGGTTCAGCCTGCTTGGCAGGTTCCAGCACAGGCAAGACAGCTCAAAAAGCAAGTGTAACTGTATTCTTTGTGCCCCACAGATGATCCATGCAGAACAACTTGACGGTAGGACACAGCGTTCATAACATCTGGTGGGGTATGGAAACCAACAAATTTGTCAGAGACTAACACCGGTGGTTATGAACAGCAGCTGAAAACGCCCACTGTGGCTACAACATGGGAAATCCATCTTTGGCCCATCTTTGCCATCTTTCGTCAGCTGTCAGTAAGTCTCACCTTGTCCTTCATTTCTGAGCCAATAACATGAACAAGCACATCATGATCAACTGGCTTGATGCAATGAGCAGCAGTAAGTACAAACCAAGGATCGATCAAGGCTCCGCCACACTGGGGTTCGAAGCCCTGGGGTATCACAGTCACCATGTAGGGGAATCTGGCCGCCCTTGCTCGCTTTGCACCCTGCAAAACACATTGCACTCAAAAGTGCAACAGTTAGAAGCCACAACTTCCTCCAGTGTGTGGCCTGTATCATTTGTCACAGCATGTGGTGCTTGATCAACATCGCCCACAAGATGCAAGGCCTATTTTTGCTTTGTGTGGGCAACTGCAATCGGCTGACTGTAGTGTTGTACCTTGAAGCCGGCAGTTGGTACTGTGTACAAGCTGACAGTGAGTCTGAACATGATGCTGTACCGGAAAGTTTAGGCACAAGATAGTGCAGCAAGTCCACAGTGCGAGCAACAAATGCAAGTTATTCTTCACAGAATGCTACGCATTTGATTTGAATCCAAGCGATACACTGGTGACTGCTTAAACAAGGTGTCCCTACTTGCAACAGCAAGCATTCCTGTATTTTTGGCACTTTCCACAGTTGACACTGAAGCATGCTTTGAACATCTGCACATCGCTGTTGTGTCCATGACCAAAGCAGCCATTTGCTCATCTGTAAACACAGCTATGAAGTAGGGAACAAACAAGGCCTTCAGTATGATGCCCAGAAAATAGACTTACATAGATCAGAGCGCCTATTGTCCTGCTGCTATTTCTCCAAGTGTTGGACTCCAGACCAACTACAGGTCCCTCCTCACACATCTGCGATGAACAAGCTCCTGCAGGAGTCACTCGAAAAGTGAGATTCATGTATGCGTGCAATTCAGAGGGCACTCATGCAACACCCATGCATTTAGAAGCACTTGGCTGCAATACAGACAAACAAATGGCCACATGAAACCACTGAGACCTTCCCTGACTATGTTTCAGAAGTGCCTAAAGGTGAAACAGTGATATCAGTGCAGTTTCCTTCCAAAGGAGTTTCCAGACAATATGGTTTTGAAGCCTTCATGGCCAAATAACTACAGCATGCATTGCTGGTTCCAGGCGCTGGAGCATCCAGCATCCCTGCCGGTTCTGACTAGCCTGTGCAGAGTATTTACTAGAGGCTGTCATACCCTCTGACTGGCAAATTGACTGATGGCTGAGCACTGCAACTAGTGCCTTTGCTCAAAGGAGTTTGACTGCATGCCTGAGTCTGTGGTCTCTGTTGACAGCATGTTGAAATCTAAAGGAGATTCACTGTGCATTCCTTGACTGCTGCATGTGCTGGCTGTATCACAGTGGAACAATCTGACTACTCGCACCAAAACAGCTGTTCCCAGAGTGTGCATGTCTCCTCACACTCAGCTCGTCAGACTAGATTGCGCACACCTGGCAACAATGGAGGCAGGCAGCTGCAAAACCCTTTGTCTGCTTCTTGCAACAGATGACGATGCTCGATACCGCATGACACGTGGAGAGCACCGTGGTTCGTTGTGTCCTGGTACTTACAGACAATGATCATTCAGGCAGACAAGGGACATTGGGGTGGAATGCCGTACCTTCTGCATCACCTCTTGCAGCAGCAGCGATGTCTTCTTCCATCAGATCTGGCTGAGGCTTTGACTCTGGTTCAGACACGTGAACGAACAAGGTCGCGGGCAGCGATGAGCACAGGAGCAATGCGCGCAGGAGAGCCTCTGTATTCCTCCCCTGTAGACGCCCTCTTCTTAGTTGCCACATGGAGCTGGGAAGGGAGCCTGTTCCTCCAGCAGTTCAACATCCAACAAGTGGTCTGTTATCCTCGCAGCCTTCACAGCCGGCGCGTGCGATCTCACGAGCAATCACACTGCTATGACGTCATTTGCGAACGCACGCCTTCCGGCCAGTTCGGACACCTGCGCAGCAAGCGCGTCCAGCCGATGCCCCCCGCCCCACCAGCCACATATCTGATGGACGTCGCGATGCCCATCAGAACGAAGCACGAGGCGGAAGCCGCTGCGCACCACCTTCCGTCCGGGCTACAGGACAGGCGGCGGACAGCACGGCCTTGAGCGCGGGAAGCAGTGGACTCCTCACCTTCACTTCGAGATGTGCAGGGAATCTGGAGCGGGTTCGTGGGTTTGCTGGCGATCACCCCGGCGTGAACACGTGCGACCAGCGTCCGCCTTCCGCTGCACAACAGCTCGGCCCTGGCGGTGTGTGCTGTTGTTTGTCCTGGAAGTATTGGTGTCGGGGCCCCAGACAGGTTGCGGTGGGATCCGGTACATGTCAAACTTTCCAGTTTCCAGTTTCAAACACCCAAACGTACCGCATATGTGGCGAATTTTTAAGTACCCCTGAAGTTTTCGTCCACTTTTTGATTAGGGACTAATACGATCGATGGGAACATGCCTGATTGGCTCTGTCAGGCTGTGGTGAATGAGTATTCGGTTGTGCTGCACATGGAGTAGCGAATGACGAACTAACTCCCTTGTTTCGTTGATCCTCAAACCAGGCGACCATCACTGATGACCTTCCAACCCACATCCCTTGGAGCCCTTGAACGGCTGGGTGGCTCCCTAACCCCAGCAGGACCTCTTCTCGACTCCAGCACCCTGTGGCTGTGCCATTGGAGACGACTCCCAGAACTCCCACCTTACTCCCGGATTGGATCACCAAAGTCGGGAGTAAAGCACTACGGCCGGGAGTAGGATCATTAAGGCCGGGAAAGGAACGCTAAGGCCGGGAAAGGATTGCTAAAGGCCGGGAGAGGAGCGTGAAGGCCGGGATTGGATCGTCAAGGCCGGGCGTGGATCATCAAGGCGGGGAAGGAACCTTCATGCTGGGCTTTGATTGGATTGATGTGCCGGGTAGACTCTGCGCTGGATTTGAAGCTGGGAGTTCTGAACACAGCGCCATGAGGTTCAGGAGTCTCTGCGTTTTACTCAGATGCGAGCGTGTGGACGGCGGAGCCTCCATGAGCTATCTAGGAGTAATCACGCTGATCCGGGAGTAATGCCGTCTATCCGGGAGTAATGCCTTCGAATATGGGAGTTGTCACTTTGGTGCGCCAGGGGGTCGGGAGTATCGTGCAGAGGGCTCAAACAGGGATTGTGGTGCGGATTGGTTGTCAGGGATTGGTACGCTAGGACATAGAAGGTTCTTTTGTACTGCATCCGGGAGATCTGCACGTGAGGGGACGCGGCACTCGGGAGTAATGTTGTTTATAAGACAAACATTCCGTGTAAGGCGGCGCATATGGGCCCACCCTTCTGAACGTTGACTTGAGAGTTTCTGCTTCTAACTGCGACTCCATCCCCGTTTCCCTTGCCGTTTCCCGTTTCGCCTGCGGGTAAGGAGGCGACCGCGGTGTCTCCCATCGATTGGGACCGCATTCGATTGCCCATCAGCCTGAGGAATTGGCTGGTCTGGCATTTACGGCTCTGCAGCAGGAGCGCCTGGACTGCATCCGTTTGACACGGCAGAGGTACGTTGGTGAATGCCACACATATGTTCACGTTTCCTTTGTTGAAATGTATGAGGTTCCCTACGAGCACGAGTAGGGAACCGAGCTGTCCCAGCGGGACACGTGAGGCTGGTCCCCGACTGTCACTGACCCATCATTCAAGCACATCAACCATCACAATGTCCAATTCCCTACATATAGGAGGCACTGCCTATGCCCTGTGCGCAGTCTCTTCATGCCCTCAGGAAGCCCGGCGCAACGCTGCGCTATGCCCAGCGTTCTTGTAGGCTGCCGCTGCTCGCCACGTTGGTGTGCCCATGCTGGGCAAAGCCCGCAACACCTTGAGCTCAGTTGCTCATCATCGATGCCATCGATGGCGAGGGCGCTGAGAGTGGAGCATTTCGAAAATTCAGCTCGTGGCCAACCGGAGGGAGCCCGATGGAGGTCCGATCTTGGAGGGTAAGGTGCAGCAGCGCGTTGCCGAGCGCAGCCTCCCTGTACCGATCGCTGCCTTTGTGGAAATGTGCACAATTGCCGGAATGCAATATCCGCAATTCCGTTGGCATGCACAGATCTCAGCGCCCAGGTCTTGCCCACCTGGCAAGCAAACACGCCAAAAGTCTCGTGTGAATGCCTAGTTTCCATCTCCCTCTCGAGATCGTCGTTGCGGACCTGGTCGCCCTCACCAACCTCCTCGCCATCTAATGTCCATGGCCGTCTTTTCCTCCATGGCGTCCATGAATGACAGTCTGAAGCACGGGTTCTACTGCAAGCTGTAGGCCCGTGCCTTCGCGCCCCCCTGCTGACCCGTGCGTGTGAGTTTCTACCTTCTTTCATGTGCTTCCATGGTGCGCTTGCCGTGGGTGGCAGTCTGCCAGGAACTCATCGCCAGCTCTGGTGCCCCAGCGTCTCACGTAATCCCCGCAACCCGGGCACCCATAGGCAGTGAGGACCCCATACGCGGCGCTTGCGGGGCTGGCCATGGGTGTTTGCCTGGCAAACTTTGCCACCACCCCGGACGCCCACAGCCCCATGTCCCGCCTCCTGTGCCAGGGCATGGGGGACGGCCACCTGTGACTCAGCACAGGGGCAGGAATCATGGATTCCTGCCGCATGTGACTCAGCACAGAGAGCAGGAATCTGGGATTCCTGCCACATGTGACTCAGCACAGGGCGCAGGAGTCTGGGGTTCCTGCCATATGTGACTCAGCACAGGGCGCAGGAATCAGGGATTCCTGGCCCTGGGCCAGGGGAGGGTGGGTGGGACACGGCTGAGTCCTCCGTGTAGAATCCCCAGGATAATGGCGACCAAATCGAGGCAGATTGGCAGCAGTCGGCAATGTATTACAACGGTGGTGGGCCCCCTGGTCCAGACAAGGTCGAGTGCACCGGCGAACTGAGACAAATGGCCTATGGGGTGCCCACTTTTATAGGTGGCGCGCTCCCCCTCTCGTCATGGCACCCTCGGCCTCCTGTAATGTCCAATACACTCATGTCATGCCACCCTCGGCCTCCTGTAAGGTCACCTCGGCCCTTGGAGAGCCACTCACATGGTCCCTTAGCCCCTTGGCGTGCCCCTAGTAATGGCAGGCGGCTTCCCCAAGCTATACCACGTCCCTCCAATGTACCATGGCCGTAGGGGCGCTTGTACCTGTGATCCAATGTAATGCAGGTACCTGACAGGTGCCCGTACTGCCGGATCAACCCCATAATCCCTTGGAGTGTACTCCACCACTTCCTGGCGGCTCCCTTCCGCCCATGACCGCGCACTACATCATAATAGGCTATAATGTTCATCATCACACCGGTTCCATTAAGGAATAATGCCTCAAATGGCCAGAAATGGGCTAAATGACCTAAATTGCCTTAATGACTTCATTATACCGAAAATTGGCCCATTTAACAAGATGAACGTGGCGATCATGATTAACACATTTCTAGATTCAGATGAACACATCTAACTCATCTAAGTCATCTAATTACCCGTCAATGTACAGTACGGTGTCCAGTCACTACAATCTCCCCCCCTTAAACTAAGCATTGTCCTCAATGCGGCCGTAGTACTCCTGGATCTTCTCTTGCGCGTTGTGGAGGTTGTCTTCAGGCTCCCAAGTCGCTTCATGGGCAGGGTAGCCTTCCCAAAAGACGAGGTACTCCTTGACGGTGCGACGTCCGCGCTTTCGCAGTCGATGGTTGACGATTTCCTCGACGAAATACTCCTCGTGGCCGTCCGTAAAAATGATTGCTTCGGGAGGTTGGGAACGTCTTCTTGCATCTTTTGGCGCTCGGTACAACTTCAGCTGAGAAACATGGAAGACAGGATGCACTCGGATGTGCGCCGGCAGCTCCAGCTTGTAGGCTGTCGTGTAGCACTCCGCCACCTTGAACGGTCCAATGTACAATGGTCCAAACTTGTGGCTTGGTCCAGCTCCAGCAATGTTGAGGTACTTGGTAGATAGCAGAACTTCATCACCAACACGCAACTCCAAAGGTCTTCGCTTCTTGTCCGCATAGCGCTTCTGTCGCTCTTGAGCCTTCGTCAAGTTGTCGCGTGCGTGCAGTAGATCCTTGGACAAAGTCTCCATCCAATCCTCAGCTGTGACATTCTTTGTCTCCGCTCCAGCCAACAAGTTTGCAGGGTTCACTGGATGTCGCCCATAGCAAAGGTAGAAAGGCGTAAATCCAGTTGAAGAATGCACGGCATTGTTGTAGACGAACTCCACCATGCTCAACCGTTGATCCCAGTCGTTGTGTCGTCTTCCCACGAACGCTCTCATGATTTCCTCAATCGTACGGTTGGCCCTCTCCGTTTGGCCATCAGTTTGAGGATGAAATCCCGATGACATCGCCAAAGTTGTTCCCATATTCTTGAATACTTCCTTCCAAAAATGGCTCGTGAACTTGCTGTCACGATCCGACACAATGGTCCTCGGCAAACCATGGACTCGCACAACGGAATCCACAAAAATCTTAGCCACATCCACAGCAGTGGCTGTCCCTTTTGTTGGTCTCAGCACCACCATCTTGGTGCCATAATCCACCATAACCAACAAAGCATCATAACCGGATCGGGTCTTTGGCAAATGAGTGATCAAATCCATGCTCACTTTCTCCCAACGATTGTGAGGTATTTCCAGCGGTTGCAACAACCCAGCACTTCTTTGATTCGAAGGTTTGTTGCACTGACATGCATCACAACTCCTCACAAACTCCATCACATCACTCTCCAAAGAAGGCCAATAGAAATCCCGTTTCACCAGGTCAGATGTTCTCTTGATGCCCAAGTGACCCGAACAATGTGCATCATGCAATTCAGTCATCACTGCACTTCTCAAGGTCCCACTTGGCACATACAATCGCAATCGCTCATCATCAACCCAATAGATGCGCTGATTCAGCACCTTGAAATTTGGGTGGCGATCTGGATGTTCGAAAATTGCTTTGCTCTCTTCATCGTGAGCATACTCTTCCTCCAACTTCCGCAGCAATTTCGAATCCAATTCTACTTCAGAAATCGACAAGCATTCAATCATGTATAGCCTGGACAAGGCGTCGGCAACCACGTTCGACTTTCCTGGCTTATGAATCACCTCATAGTTAAACTCGGCCAAAAAGTCCAGCCATCTTGCTTGTCGCTTCGACAGGTTCGGTTGCGTCATGAGGTACTTCAAGGAGTAGTGGTCCGTGATGACCTTGAACTTCTTGCCTTCTATGTAGTGTCTCCAAGTCCTCAACGCATGAATCACCGCCAAGAGTTCCCGCTCATGAGTAGGGTAGTTCGCCTCTGCTGAATTCATCTTCCGGCTCTCGAATGCCACAGGATGATCACCGGAGTCATGAACTTGACTCAACACAGCTCCCACAGCCGTGTCACTCCCATCGCAGGTCACAACGTAATCTCGGTCAGGATCAGCAGTCTTCAATACAGGTGCCTCGGTCAGCTTGGTCTTCAATTCCTTGAAGGCTGCATCCTCGCTTGAAGTCCATTTGTAGGGAGTCTTCTTCCTTGTCAAGTTTGTCAAAGGCGTTGCAATCTTCGCAAAGTCTTGGATGAATCTTCTGTAGTATCCTGCCAAACCAAGGAAACTTCGCAGCTCCTTCAAGTTCTCTGGCTGCTTCCACTCCTTGATGGCTTTGATCTTCGCAGGATCTGGCTTCACTCCATCGATGCCAACAATATGACCCAAATATTCGACTTCTTGTTGGAAGAACGAACACTTGGTCATCTTCGCGTAGAGCTTGTGTTCTCTCAAAATTTCCAATGCCTTCCTGACGTGCACCTTGTGCTCTTCCAACGATCGGCTGTACACCAAGATGTCATCCAAGAAGATGATGACAA
>CAJHUC010000506.1:0-82787 GCA_905146915.1 Ostreobium quekettii | reverse complement strand
TTGTCGATGCGCGTTGCGCCGCCGCCTTGTCGCCCGAATGGCCGAAATGGCCCGCGCGGCCGCGATTGGCCGCGGCTTGACCGGGGCGCGCGCTCGTTGCACTCCGAGGTGGTGGGCCCAGATCCCTAGAAGGTCGCTGAGTGCGCGGCGTTGGAGGCCGGGATGCTGCGAGCTCGGTCGCACGGATTGTGGTCCGATCCGCGCGATCCGGGAGGCGAGTTGCCAGAATCGCAAGCAACAATGATTACTGATGATCCAACCGCATGGCATTTGTGCGACAGGGCGTACCGCGTCCCGGGTCGCCCGCCGTGGGCCCAAAAATGTCCCAAAACAACCGTGCTCAGTACAGCCGTCCCCCTAACTGCCGCAAAGTACTGCAGCTGGCCAGAAATCACCCAAATAAAGGAGTACCTCCTCAAGGCCCTAATCCCATCTACTAGGGCCTTTAATCAGGCTGTCAATCAACATAATTTAAGACAATAATGTTCCCAATAAGAGGCCTCAAGGAACGGGGGGGAAAGACAAGGGAGTAATGTCTCCCCAAGTAATTTCGTCACACTACTCCCCCCTTGGGGAAAGTTTTCGCCCCCGAAAACACTGACTCCCATAAGTCAGTACTCTCTACCATTACCCGATTGTAGACCTAACTAGGATCCTCAATGGGTTTGTCTCGGGCGATCATTTTCCTCAATTCCCTTGGGTGATCGAAATTTTGCTCTGGCACCCAAGAAGCATCGTCGATTGACCAGTCCTTCCAAAGGACTAGGTATTCCTTGACCCTCCTCTGACTGGGTCCTCTCCAACGCCACCGCAGAAGTTTCTCTACGTCGTAGGGCTCGTCGTCCTCAGGCTCGACTTCGTCCTCTGTCTCAGCAACTGTAGCGGGTGTCCACTTCGATACCCGAAATGGTCGTAGCAAGCTTGTGTGAAAAATCCGGTGGATCTTCCACGACGTAGGAAGATCTAATTCGTAGGCTACGGGTCCGACTCTCCGGGTCACAAAGAACGGGCCCACGAATCTCCTCCTCAGCTTGCTAACAGGTGCGTTCTTCAACGTCAAATGCTGTGTACTGAGAAGCACCTGATCTCCACTATGGAACACCTGCTCTCTTCGCCGCTGATCGGCGAGGGATTTCTGTCGTTGTTGAGCCTGATGGACATATTGCATTGCCCTCTTGAAAGTCTTCTGCATTCGGGATACGAAAACATTGACACCCTCTATGCGTGTGGTGTCTGCATCCCGAATCAAGTCGATGGGTGTACACGGCTCATAACCATAGTTCAAGTAGAATGGCGTGTACCCCGTAGACTGGGAGACGCTGTTGTTCATAACAAATTCCACCATCGAGAGGTATTTTTCCCAGTCCGCTATCTCTGACGAAGACTCGTGTATGGTGCATCGGAGGACCATCTCCACCACCCTATTCATCACCTCCGTTTGTCCATCTGTCTGTGGGTGGTGTGCACTAGACATCCTCAACCGACTCCCAAACATCCTCCAAAGTTCTCGCCAGAACTTGGACACAAATCTGGGATCTCTGTCCGAAACGATGGAACGTGGAATTCCATGATGTTTTCCAACGTTGTCCCAGTAGAGCCGAGCGGTCTCTGCTGCCGTAATGGTCTGTTTCACCGGTATCAAGTGTACCATCTTCGTAGCTCGGTCCACTACTAGTCAGAATTCCATCGTGTCCATGCTCACTGACGGGTAATCCCATGATGTAGTCCATGCTGACGTCGACCCATTTTTCCTCAGGGAGTTTCAACGGTTGTAGGAGTCCTGCCGGTACCCTATGGACGCTCTTCTCTATCTGGCAGACCTGACATCCGAGAACGAAGTCTCTAACGTCCACTGTATGGTCTGGCCAATAGAAGTTCTGCTGGACTTTCTTGAGCGTCTTGTGGTACCCTAGATGTCCGGAGTAGGGAACTGTATGTAGCTCCCCCATGATCCTCCTCTTGACCTCCGGTACATCGGGTATAACCACCCTCCATCGGTGTACCTCTGTGTCCTCCTCTCTACTGTGCACCTCCAACAATCCATGAGCCCTCCGATAGACATGGGTGCCTATGCGAACGGTCTGTACCTGGGACGAATCCAACTGCCTCATGATGTCGTCCCATCGCACGTCCTCTTCATATCCTCTCGCTATCTGCTCCTTCAGAGACGTATCCAAAGTTATCCGCGTGGATGTCACGAATAAAGAATGGATTCCCTCCTCGGTTCCCTCTGTCGCGGAATCTCCAATTTGGACTTTTTAAACACGTCGTCCAATTTCCTCTGTATAGCGTCGTCAGACTGATCTTCCTCTCCTAACCTCAACCTCTGGACCAACGACTCTTCCTGCGCCCGCACATCCACCATACTGCGAATGTCCCTGATGCTCCGACGGGACAGGAAGTCTGCAGGGTTGTCCTTTCCCGGAATGTGGACAATATCGCAATCGTATCCCTGCAAGATCTGAACCCATTTCCAAACCCTCCTATTAACCGACGGTTGGTTTGGCAAATTCTTCAGACTGTCGTGGTCCGTCTTGATGGTGAAGTGGTTGCAGGCTAGATAATGCCTCCATTTTCCAACCGACCACACGATGCCCAATAGCTCCCGCTCGTAAGCACTGTACCGAGTCTCAGCAGGGTTCATCTTTCGGCTCTCATAACAGATAGGTTGAAGTCCACTGCCGAAGTCCTGCTGGAGGATGGCTCCAACTGATACTTCTGAGGCATCCGTTGTCACCACAAACTCTCGGTCAAAGTCTGGTAGCTGAAGAACGGGTGCTGTCACCATAGCTGTCTTCAGTCGGTTGAACGCCTGCTCCTCTATTTCACACCACTTCCACTGTCTGTTTTTCTTCGTGAGGTCTGTCAGTGGGGCTGCAATCTCGCTAAACCATCTGATGAACTTCCTGTAGAAGTTTGTCAGCCCCAAAAAGGATCGGACGTCTGTGACGCTCTCAGGGGTAGGCCAATTCAGAATTGCCTCGACCTTGGATAGTGAGGGCTTCACACCACTGGCCCCCACGTCAAACCCGAGGTACTCGACTTCAGTCCTGAAGAACTCGCACTTCTTCAGATGTCCATACAACTTCTCCGACCGAAGTCGATCCAACACTGCCCGGATGTGTCTGATGTGTTCCTCTAATGTCCGGCTGTATATCAAGATGTCATCGAGGAACACCAATACGAATTGGTCAAGGCCGTCTCGAAGGATTGTGTTCATGATCCTCTGAAACGTCGCTGGGGCATTGCACAATCCGAAGGGCATAACCAAATACTCGTAGGAGCCGTAACGACTCACGAAGGCTGTCTTGTGAATGTCCGACGCTCTCACTCTGATCTGGTGATAACCGGAGGAGAGGTCGATCTTCGTAAAGTATCGGGCTCCGTGAAGCCGATCTAACAACTCCTCGACCTTCGGTAGGGGGTACCTGTTCTTCACTGTGATCTTGTTCAGAGCCCGATAGTCAATACACATCCTCCATTTTCCGTCTTTCTTCGGGATGAACAAGATTGGAGCTCCATACGGACTAGAGCTCGGTCGGATCCAGCCCTGCTCCAAGAGTGCATCGATCTGTCTCCTCATCTCATCAAGTTCAGCACTGCTCAGTCTGTAAGGACTTCTGTGAGGCGGTGCTTCCCCTGGTATCGTCTCAATCTCATGATCGATCACTCGCTTGGGCGGAGGCCCATGTGGAAGTTTATCAGGGAAGACATCTCTGTATTCCTCCAGTGTCTCTGCCAATCTATCCCTGATAGCTGGATCAGCCTCCTCCACCTTCGTCCGTATCACCTGCTCTACAGGTACCTCCTGAGTCACTGGTTTGGACTGCCGAAATGTTCGGCATCTCTCGCCCTCTGTACTGCCCTTAGCTGCCCCTGCCTTGGCCTTTCTCCTCTTACTCCCATCATCCGGCTGCGAATTGGCTCGAAGAACACACAAGAACATAGGCTCGTTCGTCTTCTTGGCCCATCTCACCGCCTGTTTCATCGACATGAAATCGATTTTTGTTCTTGTGGTCTTCACCCCTGACGATTTTGGAGATCGGGAATCCACTTTCTCTGGATTTTGCACATCAACTACTCCCCCCTGGGGAGCATCTGCCGTCCTCGGCGATGTCCGCCCCGCATCCACATGCGTCCACTCTGCAGATGGCTCATATTCCCAGAATGTGGGTGAGCTCAATCGGGCGAACTGCTCTCTCCAGTTCTGCGTAGTTGGCGTGTCTCTGAGGAACGTAAAACTGCGCTGAAGACCGGGTAGACCTCTGTCGGTAATATGGCACTGAGTCGCACTCTCCACTTTAACTCCTTTGATCACCTCCAAATCACCACCACTCCTGATCACCAAGGAGTTTGCTCTCCAATCCACCAGGGGATTCACAATGTCAAGCCAATCCCGTCCAAGGATGACCTGAATCCCCTCCATCATGGGCACAGCTGTAAGTGAAACACGACTCTGTGCCGACCCGATACATAACAGCACATCTGGGGCTATCCCGGTGGAGACTACTGTCTCTCCGTTGGCAAGTTCCAACGAAGAATAAGCCCCAATAAAATCCAACGGTGGACGAGTCCTCAGCTGGTCGCTGACGAAGGAGCGACTAGCGCCACTATCCACCAATGCCGACACACGTGTGCCGTTCACCACCGCCTTCACCACCAGAAGCAGGTGGTCCTGTACACTCGGTTTAGGGTCTGGGGTGCCCTCAGCAGAAACCGGTGTCGTCCCAATCCTCTGAATCAACGACGTAGGGGTCCTCTCCACGAATGAAATGGACTTTGAAGGTACCACCTCCCCTTGTCGTGCTGAGACTAGTGCTACAGCTCGGCGTCTCCGACGGTACCGTCGTCTCTCCCTCCTGCGCCTCCACTTCCCCCGTCTCCTATGGCGCTTCCTCTGTCCGTAGCTGAGCGTGTGATACTGGGTACAGCCCCTCTGACTAGGCTGTCCCAAAAGCTCCCGATGCAGTCCTGACTGGCCAGAGCGGGAGCCAGTCAGTTTCCCGACCTCGGACGTGGGGAAACATCGGAATCCGACCCGGCTGCCTGCTGTGCAGCCTCCCGATCCAACTGATCGGCCAATCCTCTCAACTCCTCACTGGTGGCTAGCACTGCCACCTTGGGCTTCTTCTGGCCGCTTTTGCCCTTTCCACGATGGTCAGGCCCATCGTTCCTCCTGGTGTTGGGAGGGAATGTAACAACACCCGAGGGACGTGGGGGATAGGGCTGGCGACTAGTCTACCCCTGACCACTAGTCGAAGGATACTGACTGGTAAACTGTCGTGGCGGAAAGAACTGTTTCTTCTGCACTGGCGGCTGCTGCTGCTGGGTACTCTTCCCACTATCCCTTGGTCCACCCGTCTGCCTATACCGCTGGCTCTTTTTCTTCTGTTGGTCCTGGTTGCCTGATCCTGATGCCTTTTGCTTGGACGAATCCTCACGTCCGCCCTTGCAAAACTCCATGGCGTCCTCTAATCTGCACACCAGGGCCTCTGCCTCTGCAAGAGTCTTGGGGTAAGCCTTTGCCGCCTCTAGTCTGAAAGGCTGTCTCAACCCCAATATCCACTGCTGTAATGCCGTCTTGTAGTCATAGCCTGGGACCTTTGTCAACAATGTCTTCATGCGAGCCATGTACGTGCTCGCTGTCTCCGTCGACCTCTGCTGCAACCTCAATAGCTCAGCTCGAGCCCTGTTTTCACGGACAGGTGACTCGAACTGGGCCCGCAATAGCATCATTAGTTCCTCCAACGTGTCCGGTCTGTGTCCACCCCGTGAAGCCAACTCCGCCTCCCACCAACATCTGGCGTTCTTTTGCAAACGAAGAATAACGTAGGACACTGCCTGCATCTCACTTGGTTGAACAAGAGCCAAATAATCTTTCACCATGTTCAACCAACAGACGATGTCCTGGTCTCTGTCTCCTGTAAATGCTGGTGGCTCTGGTGGCTTGATCGACACGTTGAAGAGGGACTCCTGAGCCTTCTCCAAAGGCTGAGAGAACACCCAGGGCTGTGCAAACGGAGCTGAAGGCTCAATCTGCATGGGCTCAGGCGGGGTCATCCTGGGTGTGGAAACAGGCCGTGAGGTGCTAGCCTGTCCTCCAGATGCCTGACGCTGCAACTGATCGAAACGCGCCGCTATCTCCTCTGCCTGCTGCATGATGGTCGTCTCCCTAGCAGATGCCTCTGCTGACCGCTGATCCTGCACCTGCTGGGCTCGCGTCTGCTGCTCAGAAAGATTAGACAACTTCCAACTCGATTCTTGAAGTTGCTGCCTCAGCGATCTCGATTCACTCTGAGCGGTGTTCAACTCCTGTTGGACTGAATCAAGCCTCCTCACCGCTCCGTCCGAGATGCTCATCTGCCTCCTCAATGCAGTCTCCAACTGCTCTAATCGAGACTGGAAGTCCTTCTGATCCTCCAAACGGGCTCTCTGGAGCTCCTCCATCATACGAACGGCCTCTGAACTGCGTGCCGCGGAACTATGAGCGATACTGCGCGTCTCCACCTGATCCTGATGCAACGTCTGCATCCCTGTCTGAACCTCTGTTAACGTCCTGTTTGCTCCCTCTTCTAGCTCATGAGTCCTCTGCAGTGCTGTAGCGCTCACAAAGGTCGCCTGTTGGGCCTGCTGGCCCGCCGCAGCGCTCTGCGCAGCCTGGCTGTTCAGCCTGCTGTCTGCTGCTGAGCTGCCTGGATGGCAGTCTGCTCCGCTACTGCTGAAGCTGCTGTCGATACTGGTCCCTGCTGACTGAAAGAAGGTGATGGCCCAACGGTACTCGATGAAGCTACAGGCGGATGGACGGATCCTGTAGAACACACGTCGACATCCATGTCGTTCCGTCCATTCCGTGCCTCACGAGAGTCCGCCATCTCTCTCCTCTGGCTACAACAGTGATGAAAACTCTCGCTCTCGGCTCAGAAATGCCTCAAGCGGTCTAACAATGGGTAGACTGGATACTGACGGTACTGGGTCTTCCTGTAGTTGTAGACTGGGAGCTATCGGAACTCCCCAATCTCAGGATCCCCTGAGACGTAGTCCTTAATAGACACGGTTCCCCCCTCACCGGCTACAGTACTAGGATTCCAAGGAGAATCCTAATGCTGCGGCAATCGCCCCTTGCCTGGGGCAGGGAAGAACTGTGGGTGGCCTAGTGCCTTACCAGCCGGGGATCGCGACGGCCCCTGGGTCACACCCTATTGGTGAAGGCTGGCCCACTTCTAGGACTTTCCTAAGGTCTACCAACCCTCAAAACGGGTTGGGTCCAAGGCTGGGGGGACACAGTCCCTTTGTAGGGGCCCGCCTGTGCACACTCCTTCCCCCAACTACTTGGACCTATGCAGGAATGAGCAGCCAACCCACCTCAAGGGGTCACAACTCCTTGGAGTTCCCTTGGGATTCCTTGAGGCCACAGCTTGAGTAGTCCACTCCCCCTCCAAGTCCTTAAGTACTGGCCGCTGGTGCAGTACTTCAAGTAGTACTGGCCTCAACGTAGTACTTGGGTGCAGTACTGGCCTTGGTGTAGTACTTGGCGTAGTACTGGCCTTGGTGTAGTACTTTGGCACAGTAGTGAAGGCCTCAGTACTTGTAACGGCTCAGTCGTGCTGCTCCTGGCACCGTGGTGGCCGCCTGGCTTGGCCGTGTGCCGCTCCGGGTGCTGTGTCACCTTGCGCAGCGCTACGTCAGCCTGCGCCCCTCGCGCGCCACTCCGGGGTGCTGTGTCACCTTGCGCAGCGTTGCGTCAGCGCGTGCCGTGCCCGCTGCGTGCTGTACCGGTGCCGTTGTCACTGCACGGTGTACTGCCGCTGGGGGGTTGCCGCGATGTCCCTCTGACGTCAGACCGGTGCCGTGATGCGGCTGACTACCCCCTCCGAGGTGCCTGGGTGCTCCTCCGCCGCCGACCCGCCGCCTCAGCGCGTGGCGAGGGTCGCGCTCGCTCCGCGCTCGTCCAAACTCCGCCGCGAAGGCCTGGGAAGGCCTCCCGCCGTCGGGCGCCGGCTTTGCCGCGGCGATTCGCCGATCGATGCTTCGATTCGGCGGTCGCCGGCCGGTACCCGCGTCCGCCTCCTCCGACCCGTCGAATGGCGACCCAATGCTTGGGCCGCCCCACTCTTTCTCTCGCTCGCAGCCCTCCGCCGCGGTTCGCCTCAGCTTCCGCGCTCCGAAACCAGCTGATGGGGTGCTGGTTTTGTCGATGCGCGTTGCGCCGCCGCCTTGTCGCCCGAATGGCCGAAATGGCCCGCGCGGCCGCGATTGGCCGCGGCTTGACCGGGGCGCGCGCTCGTTGCACTCCGAGGTGGTGGGCCCAGATCCCTGGAAGGTCGCTGAGTGCGCGGCGTTGGAGGCCGGGATGCTGCGAGCTCGGTCGCACGGATTGTGGTCCGATCCGCGCGATCCGGGAGGCGAGTTGCCAGAATCGCAAGCAACAATGATTACTGATGATCCAACCGCATGGCATTTGTGCGGCAGGGCGTACCGCGTCCCGGGTCGCCCGCCGTGGGCCCAAAAATATCCCAAAACAACCGTGCTCAGTACAGCCGTCCCCCTAATTGCCACAAAGTACTGCAGTTGGCCAGAAATCACCCAAATAAAGGAGTACCTCCTCAAGGCCCTAATCCCATCTACTAGGGCCTTTAATCAGGCTGTCAATCAACATAATTTAAGATAATAATGTTCCCAATAAGAGGCCTTAGGGAACGGGGGGAAAAGACAAGGGAGTAAACGGTCTCCCCAAGTAATTTCGTCACAAGGTCCCTCCACACCGGTTCATCCAGTGGCTCAGCCTGAATTGGCGCCAAGACAACCGGTGAGGCCTTATACAATGGGGCAGGCTGGACAGCGGGTGACACAACCTCCAATGCAAACGACGCAGCAGAAGATTCAGAGGCCGCAGGAGATGTCTCCATTTGCGCAGGAGCTTGCTAGGTACCCGCCAGTTCGGTATTATCAGCCAGGGATGGCCACACAGCCGGGGATGGCAACACAGCCAAGAATGACGGCTCAGCCCGGGAAGGTATATCAACCCGGAAGGGTGCCACAGGCGGAGACTGCCCCAAGGCAAGAGGAGTTCCCAACACCCGTATACGGTGAACCATCCCATCCTGAGGGATCGGGAGGTTACGAGAGGGTGTACGATTATCCGCCCAGCCATTTCCAGACCCAGGAACCTCTACATGAGGAACTCCTGTTTGGAACAGAGGAAGGCGAGGCTGTTGAGCCACATCGGGCGGACATGGGACCTCCCCCGCCTCCGGAGGGCTACGATCCCCTAGGACCGGGTTACACCGGACAAGCCTATCTGGCAGCGGCGCAAGAGGTACCTTACGCGCCATTTTACTATCAACCCGGAAGGGAAGCTCAGGTGAGCATGAACATGCCTAAGATGAACAGTCAAGGCATGAAACCCCCTAAGTGGAATGAAGATAAACAGGCCTTGACCAAGTGGTTACAAGAGATCATCATGTATTTCAAAACCACTATAGCACCCCGGACACAATGGGGATGGATAGCACTGAATACTCTTGAAGAGTCAGTGAAGCATGGCCTACTAGCCCAGTTGGGACACATATGGGGGATAACAATTGATGCAGAAGTGCTCTCGCAGCCAGACTTTCAACTGTCATGGGAACAGTTTAAATATGGCACGGAGACACTTTATGATCACAAATGTTCCGACTTCGAAATTGGGTCGGAAATAGCAGCCTTTACAAAGGCAGGGACATCGGGTCCCAATATGATTAAATACATACAACTCTTGGAACAAATGTTTCTCAAATGTGAGAACGAATTGGATGATTTTTCCAAGTTGCATGCATTGTATACTGGACTTCGTCCAGACATCAAGAGGAAATGCCTCTTGAATAAAGATGATGAGCAATGGACCACTTATGCCAGCCTGAGGGCACATTTATATAAAGTGGAACCAACATATGACCAGGAATATAAGGGACAACATATGGCTCTCGTCGAAATGAAAGCCGGAATGGCAAACCGCACACGAGTACTCGTCTTGCCCCTAATCGAGTTATTCAAAAATACCACGCACTGAAAGTGGATCGTCGTGGCAAACCAGTTTTGAATAACAGGCCGAGAGGTCAAGGAGGCATGACTTACAAAAGTTCTCGTGTTGCTGAAACAATGAATCTGCAGGTACCCCAAAAGGAGTGGGAATACGAGCCGCTGGCCAAAATCCGCGACCCATTGGAGGGGAAGATGGTCACCAACAGTGCGCAGTTACGCGCCACTATGGTGGAAGTACTGAAAAGGGCAGGCCGTTGCTTTAGATGTTTTAAGCCCTTTTCAGTGAGCCATCCTAGAGAATGCGAAGGGCGTGGAGTACTCCCGCAGATGCCGGTGAGTCCCGCTCGAACGCGACCATCCGCATGCAGAATTTCTACCAAACTGTGTTTGGCAATGTGGAAGCATAATATCACGAGTGTGAAACTGCAAACTGCACCCATGGATGTGCGAATGAATGCAGCACTAGTGACTCTTGTTCCGAAAGTGCGAACTACACAGAATGTTGTGAATCGTGTGATGAAAATGTCTCACACTCCGGCGCAGCCGGGAACGACCCAAAAGGGTCTACACAGTGGGGTAGATCATTCTGATCGCATGCTGAACCCTGTGCATTTCCAGCATATACAAGCACTGGTTGCTTATCGTTTCACACTTGATGTATGTGTGAACTCGAATGGGGACAACGCACTTTGTGAGCGATATTGTTCTCGAGCTAACAGTTTCCTTCGGAAACCACTCGCTCATGAATTCATGTGGATCAATCCACCTTTCCAAAATGCAGCGCCATTCTTGGATCATTATTTTGCTGAAAGAGCAAAAGCCCCTACACATGTAGGTGCATGCATTCTACTGCCTGCTTAACGAAAATTCACAGACAATCCCAGGTTGCGCCAGCTGTGCACCCTTGTTCATTACCCAAAGGGTACACGGTTGTTTACTCAACCGCAAACTGATCGTCCACATCGCAAGGAGATGCCTGGCATCCCTTGGCCTGTGAATGTATATTATCAACCCCCAGAGGGTTCAGCGGAGCACCGCATCTGAGGGGTCTCACAAGACCAACCTTGTTTGACCTTTACTAGTCAGGTCGGGCATCAGCCCACCTCCATCCTCTTTGATACGGGCGCGACTGGCACCGCCTACATCAACCCAACATGTTGTTGGCGATTAGGCTTAACGCCACGCCCTCCACATGCACTGTCTAATCGACAGCTTCGTCGCCTTAATCGCCTGCGCCGCTTGGCCCGAGCGACACGACGCATTGTGGATCCCACGGAGTTCTCCACTCCTCCGCGGGAAGTTCCTTTTCCCGTTGAGAACGAAGTTCTCTTAGCAGATGGTACATCTCTCCCATCCTTGGGAGTTGTGGATGTCCCCTTGACTATTCAAGGGTATAAGGACACAGTCCGCTGCATGGTTATCGACCTCTCTAACGATTATGACATTATCCTCGGCGACAATTGGCTCTATGAGCACGCCGGTGTCATTGACTATCGTCATGGTCATATCCGCGTAGTTTCTCGTGGTCATGAGATTACTCTTCGCAGTACTCCTCACTCCACCACTCACCCTTCCCCGGCCCGCCGGGTCACTCGTTTGTGTTCGTTGGGTTTTGCTCGTCGAGCCTACCAGCGTGGTTCTACTTTACGCTTGGTTCTGGTTTGCCGGGTCGGCGATCTCCCTGAGGGGGACGCACCAGGCCCTTCGGCCACTTCCGGTCGGGTGACTACATCTCATGCTGTTCCACCAGCACAGATCACATCCCTCTTAGAGGAGTATAAGGATTTGTTTCCTGATGAACTCCCTTAGGGACTCCCCCCGGATAGGGGTGTAACGCTGACCATTCCATTAGAAGAAGGGACCAAACCGGTTAAGCGACCTGCTTTCCGGTACAGCCCAAAAGAAATAGAGGAGATCAGAACCCAGGTAGAATACCTGTTGCGAAAAGGTCTGATCATGGAGAGCAGTAGACCCTTCGGGGCCCCTGTGCTTTTCGTACCAAAGCCAGATGGGAGCCTCCGAATGTGTATTGACTATTGGGCATTGAACAAAGCCACTATCAAGAACAAGTGGCCGATCCCAAGGATAGATACCCTATTGGATCAGTTGCAAGGGGCCAAAGTCTTTTCGGCCATAGACTTGCAACAAGGGTACTACCAACTGCGGATCGACAAGGCCGATTGTGCCAAAACGGCGTTTGTCACGCCATTGGGCTTGTACGAGTTCAAGGTACTTCCCTTTGGACTTGCAAATGCCCCTGCGATATGTCAGCAGACAATGCACCATATATTTGGTGACCAAATCGGCAAACACGTCCTAGTTTACTTGGACGACATCCTGGTGTTTAGCCGAACTGCTGAAGAGCATATACGACACCTAAGACAGGTGTTAGAAGTGTTGCGACAGCAAAAGCTATACTGTCGAATGCACAAGTGCCAGTTCAATAAGGAGGAGATCTCCTACCTGGGACATATAGTGTCTCAAGAAGGAATACGCCCAGTTCCCGAAGGGATCGAGAAGGTGAAGAACTGGCCTGTACCTCAGTGCGTGAAGCACGTACAGCAGTTCCTCGGACTGGCTAACTATTTTCGAAAGTTTATTCAAGGCTATTCGAAAATGGCGACTCCCTTGACAGACTTGACCAAACAGAATGGCAAGTGGGAGTGGACGTCGAAATGTCAATCGACGTTTGAGCATATAAAGGAGTGTTTGACCACAGCTCCCTTGCTCAAGATGCCAGATCCTGAGAGATCATTCGAGGTCATTGCAGATGCCTCGCAAACTGCTGTAGGGGCGGTCCAATCACCCTGTTTGTTATGCGAGTAGGAAGTTCCTCCCAGCGGAGATGAACTACAGCATGACGGACCAGGAGGCTTTAGCCTCAGTCCACGCTGTCCAGTTGTGGAGGTGTTACCTTGAACGAACACGCTTCAAACTGGTAATGGACCACTGTCCGTTGACCTACCTTAAGTCACAACCACAGCTGAGCCGGAGATAGGCCAGGTGGTCGGAAATCTTACAACAATTTGACTTTGACTGGGAATATCGCCCAGGATGAAAGAATGTGGCTGATCCACTCTCTCGCATCCCTCCATCGCCGGATGAATAGGTGGCTAGGAGGAAAAGTCAACTAGTTGTATGTGGCTTAAGGGTAGTGCATAAGCGGGGAAGCCAAAGAGAGGCAGGAGAGACGGTAGAGGCCAAAGATCTAGCCTCCAGGATCCGTCAGGCCTATGGCAAAGATCCCCAACTTACATCTGTAAGACAACAGCAAGAGATGCGCTATACAGACGGGTTATGGCTGCGAGGCAATCAGGTATATATACATACTAGTCTGCGGACTGAGATCTGCCAGTTGGCTCACGACCATCCAAATGCGGGACACTTTGGTCAAGCCAAGACCCTGGACTTGGTCCAGCGGCATTACTGGTGGCCAGGAATGCGACGAGAAGTACAATCGTACATCGATACTTGCCTGGTTTGTCAACAGGTTAAGTATCCTCGTCAAAAGACCCCAGGCTTATTACAACCATTGGGCATTCCTGGGGAGCCATGGACCGAATTGTCCATGGACTTCATCACTCAACTGCCAAAAACTAAGGGAGGTCATGATGCTATCGTCGTATTCGTCGATAGACTGACCAAAATGGTCCGCCTTGCAGCCACGACCATTGGGCTCTCCGCAGAAGGAGTAGCTGACCTGTTGGTGCAGAATGTGATAAGGCACCACGGCCTCCCCTCTCAGATAGTGTCCGACAGAGACGTTCGGTTCACTTCCAGGTTTTACCGGTACCTGGCCGAGAGGTGGAAGATTCAGCTCAACATGAGCACTGCGTACCATCCACAGATGGATGGCCAGACCGAAGTCATGAATCGGATTCTGGAGGATTACTTACGCAGCTATACGCGTTCTGACCATGACGCGTGGGATGAACTGTTAGCCATGGCCGAGTTTGCTATGAACAACTCGAAAAACAGTTCCACCCAAGAGACCCCGTTCTATCTGAATTACGGGAGGCACCCAAAGAGTCCCTTAGCTCTTGGTGTGCAAATTCAGAAGCCTTTAAAGGGCTATGACAATCCGAATGCCCGCGGCTTGGCAGTGGCCATTGAAAGGGCACAGCAGCCTTATTTGAGGCAGTCTGGTATACCCCTCGTGGAGGGATTACCAGCAGTGACACGATTTGATCACCGTGTCCAATCAGCGCTGAGAGAAGCCAGGGCGTGTTTGGAAAAAGCACGAGATAGGCAGTCGAAGCATGCTGACCGCCATCGGAGGGATGTGTCGTTTAATAAAGGAGATGACGCCCTCCTTTCGACACAGCATATCACCCTCAAGCACCCTGGAACTCGAAAATTATTACCGAGGTGGATTGGGCCTTTCACCATCCTCGACCGGATAGGTTCTGTCGCATATCGACTAGAACTCCCGGAAAGCATGCATAGGATACACCCAGTATTTCATGTGTCGAAAATCAAGCCTTATAAGGCAAGTGGCAGAGTACAGCCACCCCCAGTACCTATCGAGATCGAAGGTGAACTGGAGTATGAAGTTGAACATATCCTTGACAAAAGAATTAAAAAGCGTGGGAGACGCAAAAACTATGTCGAGTACCTTGTCAAATGGCTGGGGTATGGACATGAGCATAACAGCTGGGAATCAGCAAAGTCAGTTGCAAATGCACAGGAACTGGTTCAAGCATTTGAAAATGGCAGAACACCTGTGATGCGAATGCAAACTGCATAAAGTACGGGATGTACATACTGAGACATGCTCATGTGTGACTATGCTTTGACAGGTTCTCCTGCGATGGGCCCAGAAGAACACTGGGTACACCGCTCCCCGTGCCAAGATGCAATTTGGACACATGAACGCCATGTCCGTTGCGATCTTGAATGGAGAAAGATTGGATCTGGACGACCCGCTCGTGCCGGCGCCTCGTGGAGCTGTGCGTGTGCGTGGCCGCGGGCGAGGACGAGGTCCCGCACCGGGCCGACGCACCCCTGCATAGGCGTTTGGTGGTTCCCACTCTAGGGGTCGTAGATCATAGGCCGGGAGGTCGAACATTCCAGCCATTTGGCTAAGGAAAAGTTTTAATGAGGGTTGTGAAGACCGGGAGGTCATGTAAAAACAACCACTCTTTCTCTTCACCACTAACTGTGTAGTGTATACCAACTGGGCATGTGGCAAATTGCACAGCCAGTTCTATTCACATACACATAAAGTTTCTGCTCCCATATCCACATATTGGGACGAGGACGCCCCTCTCCCTGAGGGGGACGAATGTTATGCGCACCGGCCTGATGTGGGGGACGCCCTACTAATGGTCCTTGGTGTGGGGGACGCCCTGCCCAAGATCGTATAGTATTCCTTGTCCCACGGTAACCATTATACTTATATGGATATGGGAGTAGGAGGGGTGGTCCCGCCTAGGTGCCCTGTAAGGACCTAGGTGCCCGGCGAGGTGGGTCCGCGGCTCAAAGAGGGCAGTAACCCCACACCCACAGACTTTGCGTATCACTTGGGGCCGCCAGGTAGAGGAGCTATTGGTGAGGGCTCGGAGGCGGCTGTGGGTGCTCAAGCGCTGCATCGGTCGCTCTTGGGGCTTGATCCTTACATATTTCTGTTATTTGTCAGGAGAGCCCTTATTCCACATATGTTCTATGGGACCGCATGCTGGGCGTCAGTCCTTCGTGTGGGGACACGCCTCGGCCAGCTGGATTCCGTGATGGCATACGCAGCTCGGATGGCATTCCGTCTGGAGCACACCACTTCGAGTGAGGCGGCGCTGGCGCTGGCTGGGTTGCCTCCTGCGCGGGTCCATATTCTGCGGTGTCTTTGCCGCTATATGGTTTGCAAGGACTGTGCTGCGCTGGCAAACCTTGCCCACGACCGGTTCCCTCCATACCACATTTCATCCCGCGAGCTGAGCTGGACGTGGTTTCAGCATTCCATGGTGGGGTGGACGGTCTCCGTCCTGTTCCCGCACACCAGAGGAGTCATCAAAAGAGCCATGGATCATGCCCTCATGCGAGAGTGGCAGGCGCGGTGGAGCACAGTGGTGGTGGGGTCGTCGCTTCGCGAGGCTCTGCCGATGGTCGGATGCGCATGGAGTCCCGAGGACGCGGAGATCGGAGGGAGGCTCAACATTACCTACGCGGCACGTTTCCTTATGGCACATTGTCATCTGGGGAGCTTCAGTATGCCCTGGGACCCCACAGCGTGGGCGCCTTGTCCGTTGTGTGGGGAGGACTTCTCCAGGGAGCACCTTGTGTAGGATTGCAGAGGGATTACACAAGAGAGGGAGCAGCTGTTGGGTACTGTCGGTGCTGCAAGAGTGGGGGATTGGGTGTGGCTTGCTCGGTTTCGGGGTTCTCGGTTGGGTAGGTTTATTCGTGAGGTCATAGGTCTGATTGAGATTGATCAGGTCGATTCGAGGGGGTGAGTGTGGGGGTACTGAGCTAGGAAAGCCTCTCTTGTTTTGGGGGGCTTCCCTCTTTTCATCTGCTTTTGGATCTGGGATATTTGCACAGAGACCCTGTACTGTGAGTTTGTGTGGGTGGGGCCCTTATTTTAGGGGATAGACATGCGCGGCCCTGGACATGGCCAACTAAAATTTTGCGGCTGTTCCGTACATGTTCGGTTATGCCACGGCGGTGACATGCATATCCTTGTTGTAACACCAATTATAGGACATTTTCTTCTTCTTCTTCTTCTTGAATGCCACAGAATTTCCCAAATCAAGCAGCAAAAGGTCAAAATCCAAGGCTGGTGTAGTTAAAGGCATGACTAAGGGCAAAAAGTGGAGATTGTTGAAGGAAACAGGCCCAATGACGAAAGAGGTACCGATCAAGGAGGTTATTCAGAGAAAGTCAATGAGGCAGATGAGGTTGTTTGGGAATAGTTACAGCAGACACTAGAGGAGTTCAAGGACATGTTCCCAGACAAGCTGCCTTATGGTCCACCACTAAAGTATATAGTCGATCACGAGATTGACACACTGCCAGGAGAGGCACTGCCACACAAAAGCCCAAATAGGCTGAAAATGGTAGAGTTGGATAAGCTCCGGCGTCAGATCAATACACTACTGAAACATGGGTGGATCAGACCAAGTTGTAGCCCATACAGTGCACCTATCCTTTTCATACCCAAAAAGAATGGCAAGTGGAGGATGTGCATTGACTATAGGGTTTTAAACAATATAACAGTCAAAAATCGGTACCCACCGCCAAAAGTGAAGGAATTGTTGGATCGACTTCACAGGGCTAAATATTTCACTAAGATTGACCTCTCCTTAGGTTACCATTAGATTCGAGTGAGAGAGTCCGATGTCCACAAGACAACCTTTGTGAGTCAATATAGCAATTTTGAATATCTCATCATGCTATTTGGTTTGTAAGCACACCAGCAACCTTCCAGAGGATAATGAACATAATTTTGAGGGAAGGCTTGGACTAGTTTGTGTTGGTGTTCCTTGATGACATCTTGATATACAGCGAAACAAAAGGGGAATACATACATCACATCAGGGAAGTTCTAACCCGCCTACAATCAAAGAAGTTGTCTAGAAGATTGAAGAAATATGACTTCTTCAGAACCGAGGTGGAGTACTCGGGCTTTGACGTGGGGGTTGAGGGGATCAAGCCCTCATTGTTTAAAATTCAAGCAATTTTGAATTGGCCGACACCCGAAAATGTTACTGACGTCTGATTATTTTGGGGGTTGTGTAGTTTTTATCACAAGTTTATATGGTAGTTCAGCAAGTTGTCAGCACCCATGATAGACTTGACAAAGAAGGACAGGACCTTTGTGTATGATGACGAAGCACAAAAACATTTAATCGCTTAAAGATAGCCATGGTGACTGCACCAGTTCTGCAATTACCAGATTTTGACTGGGAGTTTATGGTTACCATAGATGTGTGAGGTGTTTTAGTGGGTGGCATACTACAACAGGATTTTGGAAATGGGCTGCACCCCATTTGCTATGAGAGTAGGAAGCTCAACCTGATAGAGACCCGGTACAGTGTATACGAACATGAACTACTGGGCATCACTTGGGCTGTTGGGAAATGGCGTACTTGGCCAGCCGCCAATTCGTCATTCAGACAGACCACAATTACTTTAAAAACCTGCCCAGCCAGCCTGCAATAAACAAGAGGGTTTGGAAATGGGTGCAGGTTCTGCAGGGTTATGATTGTGACATTATCCACATAGCAGGAAAGGACAATCCTGCAGATTTTCTGATGCGCAGGAGTATTCAGAAGTTGAGGAGCATGGCAGATATACATGCAGAAGAGGGATTATTGGTCTAGCGTCTTTGTCTTAACGAGGGTGATAGCGGGGAAAATGACATTCAAAAAAAATTGGAAGAAATACTTAAAAGGTCCGGTCCTGAGTGTGCAGTGGTGGCTGCAGGTGGGGGATACAATTCTTTATATTCTTTATTGGTGACCAGCACCAAAATCACTCAGGAGGAAGACCTGAGAAGCTCTATAGAAGAGGGCTACAAACAAGACAACCAAAGGGGCAGAAGTTTTGAGTCAATTGGAGTCTGCCCAAGGCCAAATCACCAGAGTTGGTAATCGTGACTACCGGCTGAACTATGGATTTGTGGAGATCAAGTTGAATGACCATACTGAGGACAGGCAACCTTGGAGATTGGTGGTACCAGATGTGGAGAACGCTCGCAAGAAGATTATGGAGGAGATATATATAGTACCATACCTTGGTTACCACAAGACACTCAAGAAACTATAGCAGAATTTCTACTAGCCAGATCACACAGTGGATGTATGAGACTTCGTGCTGAGTTGTGAGGTGTGCCAATTAGAGAAGAGTGTCCACAAGTTGCTAGCAGGACTCTTTCAGCCGCTGCAACTTCCAAAGGAAAAATGGAGCAATGTTAGCCTCGACGTTATCATGGGTCTACCAGTTAATAAAAGGAAAAATGATGAAATCCTCACGGTTGTAAACCGAGCTACCAAGATGATACACTTGGCACCTATCCAGCAGACCATCACTACTGTTGAGATAGCTCATGTCTACTAGGAGCAGATTGGACAACTTCACGGGATCCCCAGATCGATAATCAGTGACCGAGATCCAAGATTTGTGTTGAAGTTCTGGCAAGAGTTCTGGAAGGTTCTGAGCAACAAGCTCAGGATGTCCAGTGCTCACCACCCCCAGACAGATGGACAGACGGAGGTAACCAATAGGGTGGTGGAGCAAGTCCTTAGATGCACAATCCATGGCAATTAGAAAGTCACCTATTGGGAAAGATACTTGCCCATGGTGGAATTCGTGATCAGCAGCAGTGCATCGCCATCCACGGGGTACACACCATTTTTTCTAAAGTATGGCTTTGAGCCAGTGACCTTATTGGACTTGATCAAGGACATAGACCAAACCAACATTGAGGGCGTCAATGTCTTTGCCAACACGATGAAGAAGACTTTCAGAATGGCGATGCAATCGGTTCATCAGGCTCAACAGAGGCAAAAGCATCAAGCCGATCAGTGGCATAGAGAACAACAATTTCACAGTGAGGAATAGGTGCTACTCAGTACTGAGCATTTGCAATTGAAAAATACATCTATTCACAAACTGAAGTGACGGTTTGTATGGCCATTTGCTGTGGTCTGTCATGTGGGAACAGTGGCCTACGAATTGAAGCTACCAGTAGGGTGGAGGATTCATAATGTATTGCACATTAGTTTGCTTAGACCATTCAGATCGTCTAAATGGTCGACCCCACAAGAGTCAGATAATACCAAGATCGAACTAAAGGATAATGGACCCTATGGTATTGAGAAGCTGCTGCAATGGAGATGGGCAAGACCTAGTGGCAGGAGGCACAAGGAGCTTTTGGTGATATGGACAGTGTGACGGAATTACATGGGGAGACCAATTGCCCCTTTGACTTTTTCCCTTGTTCCCTGAGGCCTCTTACTGGGAACATTATTATCTTAATTTATGTTAATTGACAATCTAATTAAAGGCCTTAGTAGATGGGATTAGGGCTTTGAGAGGGCACTCTTTTATTTGGGTGATTTCTGGCCAGCTGCGGTACTTTATGGCAACTTGGGGAACGGATGTACTGAGCACGAATGTTTTGGGCTGTTTTTCGACTCGCGGCAGGCGGCCCATGACGCGGTGTGCCCTGTTGTACAAAAGAATTGTGGTCGTGTCATCAGTAATCTATTTTACTTGTCGATTCTGGCATTGACGCCTCCGGATCGCGCGGATCGGACCCAATTCGCACGGCCGAGTTCGCAGCACCCGGAAACTCCTCGCCGCGGCCCCAACAATCCTCCAGGGATCTGGGCCCACCACCTAGGAGTGCACCGAGCGTGCGCCCTATGCAAGCCGCGGCCAATCGAGGCCACGCGGGCCATTACCGGCCATCCGGGCGCCAAGGCGGCGGCGACGCGCGATTCGAAAACCAGCACCCCATCATACAGGGTGGAGTATTGATGATGACTCATGGGTACTAGCAGGAAACTTCACTTATGCAAAAGAGCTCTAGAAGATGATCAAGAGGGACAAGCTTGAGGAAGACATTAGTATAAGATAATATACTTTCAGGGGCGAAAGCTACCCCAAGGGGGGAGTAATGTGACGTGGTTACTTGGTGTAAGGCAGTTATTGATATTTTCTGAAGTGGGAATTATTAATATTGGAAAATCGACCTTTTGGGGGTGTTATTTAAAGCTTCTTGGTTCCAATGCGCTTTTAAACGCCCAATTTTGTTAAGAAATAATGAAGATATTGCCTCCTAAAGTTACAATACTTAAGGCCAGGGGGTTGGGTGTTAGATGCTTGAAATTAATGGACAATTAGTCAATCGCGGATGAATGGTGGATGGTGATGGTGTGTCTGGACGCGCACGTGTATCGTCTTGTCTTGATTTGATAGCGATTGTGGTAATGTGGTTAGCAACCCGTTGGCTTCTTGCTTTGCCGAGCGGAGCTCGGCCCGTCGCCAAAGTTGTGGAGGCCGTATGCGGAGCGAAGCTTTAGCCCGGAAAATGGGTTTGGCCAAAATGGACTTTCTTAATGAATATGATGACTTTGATGATTTTGGCCGCCACATGTAAGAGCGCCCGGCGGCAGCGCCGATTGTAGTTCGATTGTTCTGGAACGCCTGCCTCCCTGCCTCCTCGAGCACAGCAGCCGCGCGCCTCGGACGGGACCACACAGAGCGGCCGTCACCCACGGGCCAGAGAGAGCCCGGGACATGCCGTCCGACCGAGGACGACCACGCTTCCACCAGAGAGGCCCTAGAGCACGGGCCAGGGTACCTGGACGCGGCCAAGGGGGGACCGCGCCGATAGCAATGGACCCGCGATCAGGCATCGCGCATGCGGATATGTGCGCATGCATGTTGTGAATCATACAACCGTTCTGGCCCACTCTTTGGCCTCCCGTAAGCCAGCGAACCGCCACACTGCTGCACTGCCACCTCTCGCTAACAACAGGCTCTGGGGTTCGATCCCCATCCAACATTGGGCCCACCGCGCGACTACGCAATCGACTACCCTAGATACGCCCACCATCCAAGGTGGAGAGGCCAACCAACTTCCAACGGCTGTGTTGCAGGGCAGGGCGACCCCAGCACCTCCGGAAACCAGTGGCCACTGATGGGGCTGCAACAGCGACTATTGACACATCAAACCAGCCGAGGAGTACCTCCTCGTTGGTTTTTTCCTTTGATTGCGGACCCCTCTTTTGCACAACCTCTACTCCAAATGCCATCAGCCATTGCGCGACCACCTCAAGATACGCTTCCCCACTCTGGTTGGCAGTTTGAACCTCTGTCGAGCGCGCATCAAAGTGCTCAGTCGCTGGCAGAGAACTTGTCCCGTCAAGGCACATGGCCCGCTTCTTTAGATCGGACAGGCCGACGCCTTCCATCCGCACTGCCACATCCCCACATTTTGTGCCACGCGCATCTCGCTCCAGGCTCGCCTCCTTCATGTAGTCCCCCTTCACCGCCTAGCCTCTTGCTCCTCTGCCATCATAAGGGGTGGGGTCTTCCAATGGATAAGTGTGCACACCCTCCATATCTAGTCTTTCTTGCACAGCCGACCAACGACGAAGCCACGCAGGAAGGGGCCATTTCGGTGATCGGCGCTGGGCTGGAAGGTGTGAGGCAAAGAGCTAAAATGCAAGCGAATGAGCTCGGGAGATTGCAAGCTGCTGTTTGAGGAGATTGGCTTCGAGCGGAAGAGTGGATCAGCACGGAGATGGACCGTAGAATAGAGCAGATGGGGAAGAGACTCGTGGAAACGGAGAAGCATTTTACGGCAACCAACCAGAAGTTGGCGGATGAGGTGCAGCTGGCGGGCGCGATCGACGGCAGACGGTTCGCAAGGACTCAGGAAGATGTTTCAGAGGTACACGAACGGCTGGTGGCGTTGGAATCAGAGAAAGGAGGCCAAGATGCGCAGTTGGAGGCGCTGGCCAATACTACGGGAAAAGCCTCCGAGGAGGCTTCGATTGCCAATGAAAGCTTGCGCCAAGCGGCGCGAGTGTTGGGCGACCTCGGCGCCGCCGTTCAAGCACAGCAAAACGCGCAGGAATCGGTTTTCGAATGAGTGGAAAGCATGGCTGCGAACCATGCTCGAGAAACGGCCTCCATGGCCGGCGAGCTTGGCGGCATCAAGCGCACCATCGAGGCGCTGGACCGCAGGATGTCCGAGGCAACGTCCAGCCTCGTCGTTTGGCCGGCTATGCCGCCCTCGACCGTTCGGAGTCAGTTGCCGTTGCCGGTGGCCTCGGGCGCGGAGGATGCAGGTGCCGCGGAGGGAGATGCCGCCCCCGTGGGGCCTGTTCACAAAAAGGTTACACTTTATGAGGGGTTACGCACCCCTGGCGTAACGGGGAGCTGCGAGACGGCACGAGGTGTGAGTTTTGGAGTTCCTTCGCTGCCCGTCGGTGCTGTGTCGTGGAGTGAGAATCCTGTGAACTGGAAGGTGAATCAGAATGTGGACTGGGATGCATTTCGGAACAAGCAAATTCCTAGCAGTATGTACTTAGGGACCATGGTAACTACTGTCCCAAGTACTACAGCGCAAACCACTATGGCACCGCCGGAGAACTCGGAAATTGCGAGCGGAATTGTAGCACCATTGTTGCCTCCTGGTATCAGTCAGACAGCAGGCACTTCAGTACAGCCTGGTCAATCTTCCCGTGGTCAATCAGCTGGTCCAAGTGGAGTACCGTTACGAGTGAGTGGAGCTGGAGCATTTGGAGCTGGATTCCCTACACAGTCGGCTCGCCAACCTCCTTTCTGGGGGTTAGGTGTGCCAGAGGATCCCTACAGCGGGCTGGGATCATATGGATCCCTGGGTGGTGGAGCTGGAGGATCAGGTGGTCACGAACCGCCAAGGAGACCACCCAGAAGGTCACCCTCAGGAGGCCCGCCTGCTGGCCCAACTGGAGATGGCGATGATGACAGAGACGATGATTCTATGGGCGAGAGAGAGTCATCACATGGAGGTGGGTTACCAGATGTTGGACACAGAGCTGCCGCTATCCCTGTCAACACTGGATTCGGGAGATTGAGGATTCCGATGCCAGAGAGATTTTCTGGCCACCATCAGGATGTGAGCTGCACAGAATGGGTGCTGGCTATGTGCAGATGGCTGCGTGGCAATGCAGTGGACGAGTCACGCTGGCTGTCAGTGATGTCAGCAAACTTGTCTAGAGCTGCCATACCGTGGATGAACCTGGTAGAGTTACAGGTCTATCAGGGGACATGAGCGCCTTTCGCTGGTTGGCGAGAGTTTACTGAGGCGCTGCGTGGCACATTTGAGTCAGCCATGCTGGGAGAGCAGGCTAGGCGCTGACTCCATACTCTGCGTCAGTACAAGTCTGTAGAGGCGTACATCAGGGAGTTCCAGAAATGGAGCTTCAGATTACCAGACATGTCTAGAGCTGAGCATTACTATCAGTTCATCGAAGGCCTCAAAGAGCCCATGAGATCTACAGTGGCGCCTTGGGTGCCTGAGGACCCTGATCAGGCCATCGCAACAACTTTGCGTCTTTCCAGTCTTCAGCGTAGGGGCTGGGAGCAGTCTCAGGGGCAGAGCCAGGGCAGAGGTCAGGGCCGACAGTCTGGTGGACGTGGACGAGGCAGAGGACGTGGCCAGCAGCAGCAACAGCAGCAGGTTCATGCAGTCAGTCAGTCCTAGCAGCAGCAATAGCAGTCTCAGTCTCAGTCAGATTCAGTTGCAGCAGTTCAACAGGGTGGCAGAGGCAGAGGCAGGGGTCGTGGACAGCAAGGTAGTGATGGCGGCCGTGGTGATGGCGGGCGTGGTGTGTGTCGGCTCTGCAAGAGTCCGGGGCACTACGTCAGTGTTTGCCCGCGGCTGGAGGCAGCCAAGCGGTTAAACTAGCCGCGGGGCAGCATACACCGCCCACACTACCCCGGAGAGAGCAGGGTGATCCGGCCAGGAGAGCAAGTCGCTGGACGCTGGAGATTTCTGGGCGGAAGTTTGTGAAGGTGAGCCATCCTTGGTGGAATTCTGTGTTGGTGGGGCCACGTGTTGCTGTTGTAGTCTCAGAGGAGTCTCATCTGTCTGGGCGCACTGGCCCAACTGCAATAGATGGTCAGAGTGTTGTTTCTAGTGGTGACCATGATGTAGATGCCGGCAAGAAGAATGATGTGAGCACTGACTTTTTCCCCGCAGTCAGTGATAGCTGTGTGGCTGGGGTCACAGCTAAGGTTGATAGTTCTGAGCAACCTATTCCTACTGGCAGCCAGAATTTCTGTGATGAGAGGCTGACCAATTTGTGATACACCCAAAGCTGGTGGTGGTCATGTAGAGGAAGAAATGGTGGGATTGCGCACCCCACTTGTCTGTCCTCTAGCCAGTGTTGGGTTTATGGGATATGAACTTTTAGGCAGTATAAGCCGGCATGCAGTTGTGGCTTATGTTGACAGTGGGAGCACTGCGAACTACGTTTCTGAGGCAGTTGCTCGACGGATTGGTCTTTCACCAGACAGGAAATCGGTGAAACTGCAAATGGCTGACACGACCACACGTGAGACATTGGGTCGTGTGTTTGGAGTGAAATTTCGCTGTGGTCAGTTCATGAGCACTTTTGATGCAGATATCTTCCTAGGATTGGCTCATGACATACTCCTTGGCTTGCCTTGGTTGATTAAGGAGAACCCCTATATTGATTTTCGGTCAGGCAGGATTCAGGTCTTACAGGGACAGGATTATGTGGCACTACCAACGGCCAGTTGTCCAAACCAGCAGAAGACATCATCAGAGGACAACCCATTCAGTGGCCAGAAGAACATGCTGATGGTGGTGATCAAGCCAGTCGATGATGACAGCATCCCTGTAGAGACGATCCCAGAAGATCAGGAGGGATCATATGTGAACAAGTTGAAGCGTCCTGAACTACCGGAGCAGATCATTACAGCACTTGAAGAGTATAGTGAGGTCTTTGCGAAGGATCTACCAGCAGGTGTTCCGCCAGTGCGGAAAGGTCACCAGTTTCATATCGAGTTAGAAGACGGAGCTCAGCCAGTCAGCTGCCCACTCTACAAGCTCAGTCCTTTGGAGCTGGAGGAGGTGAAGCATCAGCTGGACTACTTGTTGAAGCAAGGATATGCACGTCCATCAGAGTCACCTTGGGGAGCACCCATCATCTTTGCCCCCAAGAAAGATGGAGGATTGAGGATGTGCCTGGACTACAGGTGGCTCAACAAAGTCATCAAGAAGAACAAGTACCCATTGCCGCTTCCAGAGGAGCTCATGGACAGGTTGGCTAGAGCAAAGGTATTTTCGAAACTGGACCTGCGTAGTGGATACTGGCAGATGCCTATCAGGGAACAGGATTTGGAGAAGACTGCCTTTAAGTGTTGATATGGGCAGTTCGAATTTCTTGTTTGTCCATTCGGAGTGACCAACGCACCTCCACAATTTCAGGCGATGGTCAATGACATTTTCTGTGATATGATGGACAAATTTCTGATCGTATTCCTTGATGATCTTTTAATTTACTCGCGGACTATGGAAGAACATCAGCAGCACTTGAGAATGGTTTTGGCTCGTCTGAAGGAGCACAAGCTGTTTGCCAAAGCGAGTAAAACACAGATCGCTGTGAGCAGTACTGATTTCGTTGGTCACTGGATTTCTGGGGATGGTGTTTCACCTATGCCAGTTAAGATTCGTGCTATTTAGCAGTGGAAGAAGCTGGAGACTGTTACAGATGTACGCAACTTCTTGGGTATGGTCAGCTTCTATCGATGCTACATATGCCGATTTGCAGAGATAGTTGGCCCATTGCACGACTTGACCAGGAAGAATATTGTTTGGCATTGGGGACCCAGACAAGAGCAGGCATTTGAAGATTTGAAGAGAGCATTGACTACTGCTCTAGTTTTGATTCTTCCTGATCCCAGTCTTCCTTACTTGGTGGTGACTGACGGGAGTGATGTGGCGATTGGAGCTGTGATTAATCATAATATTATGCAGGACCAGGGCAAAGGCAACCAGCCTATAACCTTTCTTTCACGCAGATTGCGTCCTGCAGAGAATAGGTACTCTCCATACGACAGAGATGTTGGGGATTTCATATTGAGTACTGTGCGAAGCGAGGGCACATTTCAAGTGGGTCGCCAATCGGGTCTTGTATTAATGAGGTGACGGACACCTGAGTGTAATGTCTTGCAGTGTGGGGAAAACGGGGGGGGGGGGGGGGGGTTGGTAAGGCAAAAATCCAATTTCCTTTTCGCAAGACATGCTCAGCTTTGCAGCACGCTGGCAACGATGATGCCAATTCTTCTCGGTCGCTGCCTTAGAGCCGGCGTGCTTTGCCCGACGGCTTGCCGTGTCTTCAGCGCGGGTGTTGCCAAACAGGTGAGATATGGCCACACCGCCGGTCACTCCCTGTACTCAGGGAGACAGGCCTCAACCCCCTGGCATGCAGGGACCCTGATCTTAGGCGGACTGACGTGCAGACTTCCCTAGGTATTGATGCCGTGGGCTCTATCCGCAGTTCAGCAGGCCTCTGTTGGTGGAGCTAAGGAACTCTGCTTGAAGCGCCAAAGTGCATTCGGAACGTAGCTCCACATTTCATGAATGAAGTCGGGCCCTTCAAAGCCACAACCTGGTGTCTGTGGACGAAATGTGCGTAGGCTCGAGGGAGCGCTGCACGCACTCGAAATGGCTTCTCGCCGCCACCAGCCTTTGCACGTGAGACGGGGGTTTGGGGTGATGCAAACGCGTCGCAGTCGTACACCACCTCCCTGCCTGCAGAGGGTCCATCGCGCATCTACACGAAATGGGTCGTTTACAAAGGCAAAGGAGCAGTTTCTTTTGAGCCCGTCAGACCAGCATGGAAGGCAGTTGGCCAAAATGGAGTGGCTATTGACAGGGAGGGCAGTCTCCTGCTGCAGTTTGCCAAGTGCACTGGTCCAAGGACATACGATTGGAGCACAAAAAAGGTCAGGCTGGGGAGTATCCGACAAAAACTGCGGTGCATTGCTCATGGCTATTGCGTGCCGCAGCCATTTCCCTGTGTTTGCTGGAGTCTCGATGGCTCACACGAGCCCAAATAGCGGATGTTGAGTGCAGCGGCTGTCCATGCAACGTGTGCATTTTGTGATCTGGACTTGTTGCACTACTGTTGAACAAGATAGCAAGGCACCTGCTGGTGGTGGATACAAAGGCTGCATTCTTTGTTCCTCGTGGGCTCTTGGTGGAAAGCACACTGCTCTGCTGTCATCCCAGCAGGCACATTCTGCTGGTCTTGCATTTGAGTGTGCTGTTTGGTTGTGCCAGAAGTGTAGGTTGGTGTTTTGTTCTCCCATTCTTCATCCCTTGATGCTCATTGTTTACCCACACGATTATTTGGCCTTGCATCAGACTTTTGCTCTCAGCGTTGCGGAGCTTGGGGATATCATCATTGGCCAAGAAGCAAAATTTTTCCATGATCCAGGAATGCAGACAAGGTCAGGGGCGATCTTTGGAGTTGGCTACCGATCTTTACACTTGTCTGGGCAATTGTGGGATCTGTATGGTACCCACTGAATTCTGCAAAAGCTGTGCTCCTAAAGTTGCAAGTCAGCCCAATGTTGGACCATGGAATGGACTTTGGCCTATGTGCAGCTGCTGATTGACTTGATTTTGTGCCTCACGCACACAGATCTTATTTTGTCTTCGCGTATCTTGGGGTACATTGGCCACAGGGTGCCCCAGCTCCCCTGTTGAGTGTGTGAGCAATCGACAATGTGGTGGGCAGTTGTCTTACCTGTTGTCAACATCGGACATCTCCCCTGTGTGCTGTGCTGAATGGATCTTCACTATTTTCAGTCAATCATGTGCAGCCTCAAGTCCTATATAGCTACTTCTGATCCAAACGTTTGAGTTCTGTGCTTGTCCCACACTTTGCAATAATCTGTGTCCTGTAGTGGGAATGTGGATCATGGGCTGCTGCGTGCCTTGGGGATGTTCAAACTCTGCAGGAACTTTCTACCATTTGTGTTATTGACCACCCCATCTGTGAGGTGTAGGAAGAGCTGTGTGATGTATACACATACCTCTTAGATGCTCCTTGTTGTATGTAAACTGCTGCTGAACCTGTGCACACTGCATTTTGTTAAGCTGGTTCATGTTTTTGATTTCCATTATTTGCTGCACAGCCAGGCAGGGCAAGTTACAAAGTCGTTGAAACTCTCTCCAGTTGAGAATGGCTGGTTCATAAGCCTCACCGTGAATGAAGGAAACGATAAAGTGACACACTCAGTGCCACTCACCGGTGCAGAGTTTGCTATTCTTCAAAGGATTGCAGAGGTGAGGCAATGCTGTTTCATCTGTTCTGTGCCCACTGCACTTCATATTCAGGGCACCTTCCCTGTGCCTCTGCACCCTGAGCATATTGGTTTTTAATTATTTCTCACAAATTGCAACGTCTGCAGATATTGTTTTGGGCCCTGGATGCACACGTTCACCTGGGTGTACTTGATATGTTGGTTGGCAAAGCGGTGGATGGTGGAGGCTTCTGTGCTGAGCTGATGCTCTGTCAAGCAACAGAAGCAGTCTGTCAGCACATGTACATTGTCATGGCCAGTGTTTGTGAGTGTTCCTAAGAGTTTATTCAGGACTGGTCGATCCCTCAAGCAAGGTCATCAGGTCTAATATATGCTTGTGTCGTCCTCTAGTACTTGGTGCCGTATCTGCTCGGAATGGAAATGGTGTTCCAAGGTCCCATTGACGTTCCAATGGATCCGATACCACAAGGGGAACGTCGATGACAATCTGGCAACGATGCTCATCTCAGCATACAGTGTTGCTGCTGTTGGATAGTTTTCAACAATGCCAAGAGCATCTATGCAGCTTGACACAAAAAGGCAGCAGGGACGTTGCTCTGGTTTGGCAGATATGTAGTCCTCTCTTCGTTTTGAACAAGAGTTGGGCTATGAGGCCAGATCAGCAAGCGCCAGCGCACGATTTATGGACTTCGACGGCTGCTTCAGCAATAAAGGGGTCATTGGATAGGTGGGAACTGGGGTGCAAGTCCTTGGGAACAGGAACGATGAGTGATCTCCTTGCAGGAAGTCTGCTTGGCGTGTCAGAACTCATAGGACTGGCTGATTGGCAATCAGCATCATGGTGTCTATCCTGCCAGACAAGGCTCAGGCAAGCTGGCCACTGTGCCTCAATGACAACATCGAGTACACTAAAGCCCTTGTAGATACTGGTGGGGATCATGCTGCAGTCTCGTCAGATGGAGGAAGAATGGTCCTTGTTGCTTTGCAAGCAATGGGCTGCATTGTCGATGATCGCTGTCCTGCCACACATTGTCAAACTGAAATTTGAAAGTCTAGGAGAAAAGCAGTTGAGGTGAGAGTTACCAAGGAGTCTTTGGTGAGGGTAAGAGCCAAACTCACCAGTGGTACACAGTTCCCATGTGACCACTTGTTTTGCATGCTCACGATCGAAAGACACATCTCACGGATCAGTTGTCTGCATCTTATCTTGAGTTTGGTCTGCATTGAGTTTCGAGTGACATGGATGATTGTGCTTTGACCATCAAAGTTCAATTGATACATCAGCCCAGGATTGCTGAACTTTTTCATTTTGGGATATGTTCATTGTCAGTCAACACCCTACCTAGATTAGAACAGCAAATGTCCCTACTAAAGCAGGGAGCCACTAAAGCCATGGGCAGTTGTAGGGCATGGTGTATTCGAATCTGTACAGGGCTGCCGAGTGTCCCTCACCCTGTGCAGAGTGCCCATGATGTCCACCTGTTTGCTGTTGTGAGTGCACCAACACCTCAACCCAGCTCTCTCCTCTCTTTCCTGAAGGCAGTCGCTGGCACCCTCAGCTCAAGGACCCAGGAGGCCACTACCCAATGAGGGCGCCGGGTCCAGCGCGCCTCCAGCCAAGATTTGTTGCAGCTCTGCTTCAACCTCTGCTTTACCATCCTCGACCTGCCTCCCCAACAAGTATATCTCCAACTCCGCAGCGTTTTTCAGTCGCCATATTCTGGAGTACGCCCGCAGCAGGGGTTGCAACAGCGCCGGGGGTGTCCTGGCAAATTTGGGATTTTTGGACACCAGGGCTCCAACATAGTCGTGAGATGGGACGAGCGCCGTCGGTGCTTCCTCCATGAAGAACCAGTTATCGCTCACTGTATCCTCCCCTTCACCCTCGTCTTCCATTGGCCTCCAAGGAGGCCACGGAACTTGATGGCTTTGCTGATGTGGTGAGCGGTGCGGCCCCGACCGACCGCCAAGCCCACGAGGCATTTGACCGCGAGCCCCCCGTGTGCCAAACACCACTGGGCGCAAACCCCGCCTGTGGGCTCCAGCTGCCAGAAGGGCCTTTCCTACCGTGTGGTATTGGAACCATGTGGGGCTGCGCTGGACGCATTTCGCCAACTCCCTGTTGACAATTTGGAAGGCAGTCTTCCCCACGGCGTCTGTGGCGTTCACAATGGCACCCTTGTCCACAAGGCGCTTAACCAGAGACTCGTCCCCATGCAGGCACGCCCAGTGCAGTGGTGTCCGCCCCAAGGCGTCGGCACTGCTCAACTGGTCCATGAACTCCAACAAATAGTCCACCGCGGTAGCAAATCGCCGCTTCACAGCCACGTGCAGCCAATCCATGTCAAGTATCCATTTCACGTCCAAAAATTCCGCGGCTGCCAGGACGTCCAGGAAGAACTTCTCGTCCAGGCGGCATGCGGCCCTGGACAGCACGTCCTTCTCCAAGCCCGTTACTCCATCCAGCCCTTCCGGGTTGCATTCGCAGGACACCATCACAAGATGCACTGCCTCGGAGTCACAGCGGTCGCAGTGGATGGTGGTCACGGCACCGCTGCCGCACGCGCACTCCAGCGCAACCTGCAGCGTCCCGGCCTGCTTTGCCAGCTCCACAGGCACCGAGTAGGTGGAAGTGCGGCACTTCAGGCGGACCCACAAGGGCCCCTCCTCCTCTGTCGCCTCCATCCCCTGCGCCCAGGGTGAAAGCCGTCCGCTTCGGGGGCGACCTTCGGTTTACACGCCGGTTAAACACTATCCAAGCGGCGAATTTGGGATGGCATGGGCGGATGGGATGGGGCAGACTATGCCGGGGATTCGTTGCCCTGTCCAGGGGTGTGCCGTGTTTCATGGGTTGCAAGGCCCGAGAAAGGCCCTGGCAAGGACATCCTGTCCAAGATCAAAACCGTGGCTAGTGTTGACAGTAAGACAACTGAAGAGCTGGGTGAAACCAAACGCTAAGGAATTCCCAAAGCTGGGGCGCCTTGGGCGACTGTCCAGAGGTTCCGGCAGGCGCCAGGCGAGTGATTTTGGCATGAAGACATGATTGCCTTTAGCCTGAATGTTTTATAGCTGCGCAGTGGGTTTCTATCGTCAGTTTGCGTGTGCACATGTTTCACACAAACAATTGCGTGTAGTCAGCTCATTGCCTTCAACCACATTGGAAAATTTCTGCACAGCTTGGCAAAATCTGCTTTTCAAATCAGATCGCAATTAGGATGGACAGCCCCTTCGATACCGGTTATGTTGTGGATTCTAGGAAGTATGAAGGCCCTCAAAAACACTTTTGGTAACCTTGTAATGCCAAACGCAATTTCATTGTTGGACATAGAACAGCGAATGTACATGTTTGTTGATTTCACTGTGGGACTGCAAGTTTCCAATTATCCAGATCTTCTTTGCATAATGATGCCAAGTGCCTGATGAGCGTCTCCTGCTTAAGGCGCTTGCTCACAAGTATGCCGAATTGCAGGTTTTCAAAGTCGGAAAGCACTATATGGGCTTCTCAACGTTGCCATATCTGCACTTGAAAATTCCTGATTGGGCACATTCAATTGCCCGCTTTGCCTCTTTTTACAAAAAATGGCATCATATTTCATTGTCCAGATGCTTCCCCCGTCCTATCACAAGATATGCGGTTCTTGTGTCACCTGATAAGAGAGTGCAAGGTGATGTGGAGCCTCAAAAGGTGCTCGAATCCAAAGAATGGTCAGTCTCAAAAGAGAGAAGTTCAGCACTCCAAGAGGAGTCCTGGCAGATGAGCAATTAGAGCAAATAGAATTCGTCTCTTTTTCTTAATGTGATGGACCAAAACGAGAGTCATTTGCCTGTTTGTTGTCGATGGATGTGTTGCCTTCGCAAGTTTTGAATGCTTCGCATCCCTCCAGCAGTTTTAGGGCTGGTGAAATGTGCTCCGTGCACGATCCTCAGGTTGTGCCCATGTGAAGCATGTCGAAGTTCAGAAGCGGCAGCCGAGGGTGCAATAAATTGTTTGTGTGGATTCCAAAGTGTGTGTACTCTGACAGCAGGGATCCCACATTATGCGTTAGGTAGTATTGGATGTTGCATTGGCGGACGTGGGATGCCAAGCAGGGTGAAGGAAATGACGCGCTGTTATGACAGAATCGCCCGGAGCCTGCTGGACTCACGACAGTGGGAAATTATGTGGCAGCATGAGCGAGTAGAAGGATGGCGCCAATGTAGGTCAATGATTAGGAAATTAAATGGTTAGGAAAAGGAGCAGTTTCCTATGGATACATGAGGACACAGATAATGCAAGTCGAGTTAGGCCAATGCTACAATGGTCACCCCGACACCCACCCAGACCCACCCTAAAGCCACCACCAGCCTCCATCCTACTGGTAACTAAATTCGCCGCTCCTGCCTAAGATCATTCAAACACTGCACTGTGCGTGGATCTACCCCAGAATCTCTCCACAGGTCCCATGGTCCCCGTGTCACGTCGTAAGGCCCCAGCCAGTACCAATCTGGTATGCAAGGTACCCTGCGTGACTTCAAATTCAAAGAAGCACTGCCCTCGACTGCCTGCACTGTCGGAGGAAACGGTGTCCAGTTGTTGTCCCTGTTGTCAGGTAGTGCCGAGGACCGGCTGAGAGCAGTGCTCCACTTTGAGATCTGTTCATTCGGCGAATGGCCCCCCAAGGGCGGCTTGCAGGGTTGCGAGGATGCGTACATGGCGGCATTCTCTTTGTTGGAAAATCTCCACTGACCCAATGGGGATAGTACCCTGCCTTCCGTTCGCGTCCTCCAGTGCCTGCAGCGAGATTTGGACGTTCAGAACTGCCCGACGCCCAGCGGAATTGTGTTTAGCATGTTCTTCAGATTTGCATCCAGAAACAATTCCGTCAAAGAATTAATAGAATGCAATCTTGTGATGTCACGCCAATTTGTATTATGCTCCCTTTCTCTCACCTCTTGCAGAACTTCCACGCACCCATTGCCCGTATCATCAGCCTGTGTTCTTGGAGGCTCAAATGCCGCTTGGGGTTTACAAATGACGGAATGTGACTGAACTTCCGAGAGACACGAATTTCGGAGCCATCAACAGACGCTGTTCTGCCATTTCCTCGAGGAGACTGTCTAGGGAAATCTGCTGGGCAATAGTTTGCCTTTACTGCACCTGCCCAGCCAACATGAAGAGAGTTCAGTCGAATAAGGTAAGGATAAAAGGTTCAAATTATTCCAAAGCAATGTTCAACCCATTCCATGCTCAGTGGAGTGAAATAATCCAGTCCAAATTGAAGCTAGACTAAGTTCAAACCAAGGGAAAATCTAATCCAATTTGATTCTAAGCCTTGCCTAATGTCGGACACCCTTTGCACTTGGACATGAATGTCATTAAGGTGATGTGAGGGTTGAGAAGCTCCCAAGTTTGCGTTTTATTTGTAAGTTTTTCTGAGGTTGAAAATTTAGTTGTCTTCATTTTGGGGTTTAGAATAGCATGCCCTCGTTCTTTTCACGACCTTGTGAACCTTCGTATCCGAAAATGAATGGCACTAGACTTTGCCTAGGTCGAGCCTCAGTTTGCACTCAATTTTTCCTTCATTGGGGCTAGCTCGAGCCCCACACCGCTGGACTAGATTGAACCTGAATTTGAATAGGACGTGCCCTCCACCAAGCGCATACTTGGTTAAACGTCAGTTTGGGTTAGGTTTAGCCTTTGCACCCATTGATAATGAGCTGATGGTCGACTGAAAAGTTCTGCAAACATTTCACAAGAGGTGAACTTCCCTGTCGTATTGTGCAAATTGTGCCACGCATATCGCTGTGTCAACGCGCATTTTCAGACGAAGGTGGCGCCTTGCACTGGCCCAATTTGAGACGCTTGCAGCAATGCAAGCGCAGCTCCATAGCAACACCATCAGTTGAAAGGGTGAATACAACTGCAGTTCAGCACAAACGGGAACACGCCCTGAGGTGGTATACTTATACACCATAATTTTGCCTTGTGAGAAGCCAAAAATTGCGACATAGTTCAAAGCTGCCGCGTCCACAACAAATTTGACATTATCGCCAATTTAGGTGCAGCCATGGCAGAAGGTATTTCACGGGAAAGGCAAATGAGCACACCTAACACGGAATGGGTAATCAGATTCCTCCTCATCAGCTTTCCTTCGGAGCAGGCCACGTAATCTTGAATGCGGGCGTCCATCTCGCAACGGCGATTGTGGCAGAAGCAGTGAAACGCCTTTGACAACATCACCGCTGTTTTGTGATTTTCAGCTAGGCGCTTCCCTGCTACTTTCCGTGCCCATCCCATTAATGCTCTGCTCTTGAGGCTGGCATCGTGTGCTATTCTGGCCGCTTGCATTTGACCCGCAGCGTTGTGGGACGAAACCATCAGTCGCTTCCATGCCTGCCATCGACAAACAGGCATCCTTATCGCTGCCACCACAAGTCTAGGCTTTCTGGTGGCGGACTGCAGGTCATCGCAGGGGCAACGCGCCTTTACCCAAAGTGGTGCCACATCTACTAATTTCACCCCGCCTTCTGACTATTTTCTTTATGCGCCGTACAGTACCTGAATATCTTGGTACTGGACAGCACCAAGAATATTTGCGATATGCCTTGCAATTCAGAATGAACTTATAATGCACAGGGCACTGGCATGCCGTTCTTGTGACTGCACCAGCTGCGCTTTGTTTGCTTTTCTTATGAAGGAAGGCTTGCACTCAGCTATTTGAAGCGATTGAACGGACATCCCAAACAGGCCGCCATCAGAAGGCATACAGAGTGTGGAAATGCTAAAGAGTCTTTAGCATTTAAAGTCTGACTTTGAACCAATTTGACGTAGAGTATTGCACAAAAAATAAATATACGACACCAGGTGAAAATTCGAATGTGGCAATGCTGCTCCTATATGCATTTCTTGCAAAGTGCATTGGCCAATCCTTTTGCTTGGACCCTCGGATGCCAGTATATTGCCACGCGCCCCCGCAATAACAGCAACCCTGGTCTGCGCGAACAGGCGTACTTGCCCCTGATGACGTGTAACTAAACGCACACTTGACACAGCCATAGTTTACGAGTGGCATTTTGATGAGGGCTGTCTCAAAGGAAAGCAAATATGCCCAGCTGTTTGCGCAAATTTTGCGACATTCTGCACCAAATGCGCATAATTCCGCATGGCCGTCGACATCACCGTCCACTGGAGTCAGGCGCGAAGAAGAGCCTGTCAGAGCATTGTGCATCAACGCAGTTGCACGCTTTTGTAAGCCGCATAAATTTTTTGATTGCATGATCGCACGTGAGTAGCAATATATGCGAATAATATGGCTGCCATGCATCGCAGGGGCATACAGGGAGCAGTTCTCGAAGCAGATGCTGTTTGTGTTTGCGCAAGAAGGTGGCGCCTGAATTGAGAAAAATTAAGGTATTACGCAGTGAATTAAAAACACTGGTTCACTAATTTCTTCTTTGTTTTCATTCAATATCAGCCTCTGCATACTGTAAAGGGCGAGCTTCCAGAAGGTTTGCAAAATATTTCTTGCCTTCATTGCTCTCAAGTGCAGGCTCCATTTGAAGTGACGCTTGGCCAACATTTCAGAATGGTTGTGGTGCTTCCTTACAGCGACAACAGCCATCAATGCCAGGAGGGCCTTGCTGAGTGGCTTCAAGATGCGCCATCGTTTTACAAACTCAGATGTAATGCCTTCAGTTAGAGCAACTGCGTGCCTGAAGGAATGGATTGCTACCCTTGCCAATTTTCTGTGGCCATATGTGCAGAGAAGCAATGATTCAGCCATTATGAAATTTGACGGCACTACGCTACAGGCAGCTTTAGCTGCAGAACAACATCTTGCAAGTATTTCAATGCAACTGAAAATTGGGATATGCCTCTTTCGTAAGTTCAAATTCAGGTACGGAGAAAATATAGCCAGTGATAGAAGTGAAGAAGCCAATGCGGCTTGGAGTCTCAGCGCCCAAGCATCAATTCAGATCTATGGCGGGCACGAAATGCTTACTTTGGCGGCACGTTCCCTGCTATGATAAAAAAATTGAGCCACTTCTGTTCATTGGGATCGTAGCAAGGGCTGCCACGTTGCAATTTGATATCTACACATCCCAGTGACTGAAATTTCGGCACAACCCCTATAGAAAAGTTGATATTTCGTAGCCTTCGTCGCCCCTATTTCTGATCATTTGGGGATAACTTTTCGTGGAAATCAGGAAGCACCGTCACCATGAATAATCTCCATCATAATTTGTGTGCGGCTCGGTTTAGTTACACGGCCAGGACTAGCTGGGAACTTAGTACTGACTGGCATGCCGGCCACGCTCTGTCTCGAAATTCTCGATGCAGAATTGTGATGGCGCATCCGTTACTTCTTGAATTCTCACCTGCTCCGATGGTATGCTGCGGCATCGCAGGGCCATTTCCAAGCAGCGAAAACTCGAAACAACAGTTTTTTGTTGTACACTTGGGATTCGCAGTGGTAGCCCTGCTTCCGAAGCCTCTTGCGAGCTGTCAGCCAAATGGGCTTGGGAAATCCATATTGTACCATTTTTCGCCACTTGAGGAAAGCGTCGTCACGCCAATTCAACCAAATCCTGCAGTTAAAAAATGATGCTGGCAGGGTGCCCAAACAACATTATATGCATTTCCGTGCCAAACCCTCTCATTGGAGCGCTTCCTGCTGCTGTTCGCCGCCAGTAACGATTACAATGACATCAAACGTTATGTCGAAACGGCTGATTTGCAGAAAACATCAAATAGAAAACCGAATGTAGCGCATGCAATGCATTTTATTGTTGCACGGCTTACTGACCGTTACTGCACAGACGGCGCCTCCACATATCCGGAAATCGGTATAGATTTTGCAGCAACGTTGGTGGGCCTTACTGCAAGGAGTTTGTTGGTACGCTGGCTGCCAATGTTGCTACAGTCATTGCTAACCAACGCTCAGCGGCATTTTTGTGCCTATGCCTTTAACGCTAAGGAGGCATGAATACAAACACCTATCAATCGCCATGTTCACAAAAACTACGCCATTGTTTCCTATAGGGTATTGGCGCATATGGGCATCGCAGCAACATTGAGAGGCAGCCGCATCAACAGACTCGTTGCACCAAGGCCCGTCAACATTGGTACACCTCCATGGCGATTTCTGGACGCATTCAGGATTGATTATCAACAATGCCCACCGACAGGCGGCTTACCTTTCTGACACATTGTCGCTTGTGTATTGCTTCCACGACTGCAATCCCTTAACTAACAACTTGACGCGATAAGATGCAGCGGCTGCCTCCCTCTTTGCGGCTATTTTGTACTGAACACGCCGAATCCTGCTGTGGAACTTCCATTCATTCATTAAGCACCTGCGTCCGTTGGTGGGTACATTGAAAACAAACTGCATCCGGGGAAGTTGCTCAGAAACCATGCATGTGTTTAGAGGCGTATTTAGACAACGCAACGCAGATTATGGATCTTCAAATCTTATGGGGTGCAGATGACCACAAAAAGCAAAAATATTATTTGGTGCGTTAATTGTATACATTGCAACTTCATTGAAGCATCGCCTATGATGCAAAAAACAATTGAATAATAACTTCTGCGGCGCTCTGCTCTGACAACAAGACATTTTGCTGCACAAAAAGGTTGGAGAAGCACCTCTCGGTCAATTTCCCCTCAATTTCACGTTGCATGTAAGGCAACGCCTGTATCATTTTACCATCCATGTCAATCAGAAACATCATCGTCATCAAAATCCATGAACTACATTTGTCACGAAATAACAAAACACAGCCCGTGCACCTGCTAGGCGATGATGGGCGAAAATCACGCAGATAGTGTGTTTGGAATCGATTATTGATGGCCCCATGTCGCCACTCCCTATTGTCCAATGAAATCAGAAAACGGAAGACGTGGTGCATACTTTAGAAGATGAAATTGTTCGCAATGCCTCCCTTCGCCGCAAGTGACCTCCCATGCTTCCTCAGCGCCAGAAAAAACGCGCACAAGAAGTGCCTTCGCCTGGACCAGACATAGCCAGTGGCGGAAGGATGATGATACTTTCCGATCACGCAACATTTCCAGCGCCTTATCAAGACGACTTTGTATATGTTGTCGGCGTTCTTTCCACAGTCGCCACTGCGCAAAACACCTGGTGCCAGAAAATGGTTTACCACGTGGATTTGCCTGTTTGGAAACATTTGCATCTCCATTAATCCAATGTTTAACTCATTATTGTTTCGGAATACGGATTAGGGTTTTCAATGTCTCAATGTGCTGTAAAGTGAATTCGTACTGCATACGAATTTATGCTGGGACAAACTACTCGGGAAGGGGTCAGAATCGAAATGGAACAGGACTTACGTTGATGTCGTATGATTTTGTAATGCATCCACTGATAATGTCACAGTGATATCTCAAAAGCGTGTTCTTTGCGCTTGACGACATCATACAAAGACACAATTTAGTCACATCGTTTTTTTTGATTGGAGAGGAATTTGAATACGCGGTTTTCAGTCAGATTCAGTTTGAGGCCCATTACTCACTTCTTTTATTCCGAATCAAATGAAACAATTTGGAGCAGCAAATTTACAACCCGAGCAAGAAGCGAAATGTGAAATTCAATGTCAGATTTGGAAAGATGGGTCTGGGGACCCTAGTGACCACCTTTTCGGCAAGCAAATGTGTCCGTTCAATCCATTTCGCAATCTGTGAAACGAGGCACTTTTGACAGTAGTTCGCGGTTCACATAGCGCGTTTCTACCATCGCTTCTGTTCGCATGGATTTTTGCTTTCACACTGGCCACGCTGCAGCTTCAGGACTGCCGTTGCTATGTTGAGTTTGAGTGGCGTTGAAATCTCTACCTTTCCGACACCGTGGGTTTTACGGGATGGACCCACTTAGAGACCCAAATTTTGGCGGAGCCAGCGACAGAGAGAGAATTTAGAATTCTCGGCATGAGTGGCAATGGTTCTAAACGACTGCCATTCGCGCAATTCTCATCCATTATATACACAATTGGTGGCATTTAGCAAACTCAAATGTACTGCTATGGTCAGATTTTCAAGCTGAAGTAATCAATGATGGATCGAAGACCGCCTCACCAACAAATTCTTTCATTTGTTTCGGCACAGAGGTAGTACTTTATAAAGTACTGAAGCTAGACATTTATCAAAGCGAACAAGCCAATTTAAGTGTGATGGTGCAAGATTTGATTGTTTACTGGCAATGAAGACCAGTTAATTTTGTCATACAGGAACATGGAGAAATCCTGTGCAGAGCCAACGGCACCATAGTGGCTGACGATTGCCATCTGACCTTCTGGTGCACACCAAGTCGTGCTGCGCAACAGGTTTTTGTAAATTCTATGTGCCAAACAGTGTGAACTGGAATTTCGATCTATGTATCCATAGTTCTGTCGACTGATGAATTGATTTTCCAGAAGAGGTGTGGTGTGGCATGGCATCGGAATGTAAACTATGGCAGATATTGTGACCCAAACCACATTCAACACACCTGCGCTTCTTGTTCTGCACGGCTGCGATGATCAAAATTCTGGACCTCATCTGTCGCTCAGCATATCGTCTTAACGCAGATACTGCAAACTTCTTCTTTATGAATTTGGTTCGTTCACGCATTGCAATTTTAGCCTCCTTCCTGTGGGCGTGCTTACGGTATCTGCGTAGCCAGAATCCAAACACCGTCTTCTGGAGATGGTGGTCCCTACGCCAGGGCGCAGTCACGTAATGCTCAGAAACAACGAGAATCGATATACCGGATGGCAAAGGAGCCCTTGATGAATCCAGAACCTGTCGGAGCCATGGGTCGTTCAGTTGCACACCGAACAACAAATAACATGAAACCATTCATCGCCATGCGTCCAATACTTGAGGATTCACCTCCATCCAATGAGCATCTTTTAAAACAGACGAAAATTTCTGGATTCTTGAATGCATCATTTGTTTGTCGCCAGTGCCCTTGACATTTGCGCCCAAATACGCTCTGCGAAAGACAATGCGCTGCGTAGTCGTCAGATGCATGTTCCTAACAATAATACCGTTAGCACAATAGCATTAAACAATTGTGCACTAAGAAACACATATTTGGTGGTTTCATTGACAGGTAGCTCTTACGCACAGAAGCATGCAGCACGTGAATAAATCAAGGAGCACCTACCTGACTCCGTGCGCTTGGTGCTTAAGTTGGGCAATGGATTCACTCCATGTCAACATTGCCCTCCTCAACAAGGGTTTTCTATAAATATTGTCAGCTGCCTGCTGCCGGCGAATCCTATGATGCCAGTTGTCTTTCAAGGTCTTAAAAGCTCGATATGAAATAATCCTGGCTCTGAACAAAACGGCCGCTTGGTTCAATCCACGAGGTACAGCGTCAAGACAAACACTCGTACAATCCAAAGCACCTGTATTGCAAAACTGATACAGATTCAATCTTTGTCACTCACATCCAGTGCTTGCTTATTTGCAAACAAGAATTTGCATCTCGTCCTCGCTTGTCTTTACGTATTTAGGAGAAATTGCCACATTATCGAAACACTATATCTCGCTCACCAAAATTGTCCGTAAACTCTCGCGGTAAAACCAATCTATAAAGTTTATCCCTTTTGGCCCCAGCAATATATTGTTCGGTTATCAACGATCCTGACACAGAAAATTCTTCAGAAATTATTGCAGACAGATCACCGCGACCACACATGCATACCTTCTGTTACGTGGATTGAAATGAAGCGACCAACTCTTGATGCGTTGGGAATTGACACCACACCAAAACGTGTTGTTCCATGGTTGCCTAACTAAATTCAGATGAAGTGCAGTTTGCGCAGTTGAGGGTAGCAGATGTACAGACACTGGGTCATGTTGAAGTATGTGTAATTTGGAGAATTTAGGGCTTTTTTTGGGCACATTCCCCTGCCTGGGTTTAATTGGAGTTGTCTATTTATTGCTGCTAGGCCTCACGTGTTGACGTTTAGGGGTAAGGGAATAGACTGGGGTATCGGGACCGGTGTCAAGGCGCTTCTGTCGCCTCAAATGGTTGCTGACCTTTCGCACGCCCCTCATGTAAAATACCTGAGTTGAAGAGGTTCTAACGCTCATGGACGTTGACAGGTGCGATTCAGGTGGGGGGGGATCTGAGAACATCCTGGGATCCGTGAAAACTCCGAGCTGGCCCTCGGGAGAGATTAAGGGCTCCATATTGATCGCTTTGAGAGCCGGCACTCAGTGCGTTCCAGTATGGAAGGGAGATGACAATATTTGCTGGAGAAGGATCCAAAACTCAGCCAACGTCGGCAAAAGGACGCCGACGCTTCGGCACCGTCGGCCATCTGTACATCGGCGGGAGTCTGCAACCGCCGGCGCTCAAAGATGCAGATGGGTGCCGATGGGGAGGGCACAGAATGCCTGAACTGGCCAGGCACCCGCAATACGTCGGTGACGCCGGCACCATAGGCTGGAGATTGGCGCCAATGCGCTCCAATGGGCAGGGGGGAGTTTTTGCAAAGGGTTGGCTGATGGTGAGCACAATGCGCAGGAGAGGCAGTGCGATCAATTGCAACATTTCACGTCCACTGCCACAATAAAGTATGCCATTTCACACAGTGTCTAATTGTGTTGACATAGGGTGAAAATCGGGCCAGAAAGTATGGCTGAAATTTGAAATTGTTGAAAGGAGACCAGAAATTGTTGTCTTCACAGTGCTCGTGTTGCAGTTTTCGCCAATGTGCGCAAGGGAATAGTTGCGCTGCCCTTGCTGATGGATGCAAGGGATTTCCATCAGTCATGTTGCTGGCGCAATTCCCGGCAAAGACAGCGCCCTCCTTCGTTCTCTACTGCGCAAGCATTGTCTGCATGGGTTTCAGGCACAAATCCAATAAGTTCGGACCAGGATGGTTTGTCGGAAGTCACTTCCTTTAGACCAGTTTTGGCCCTCTCGGCATCTTTCCACTCTGGGGTCGTGCGGAAGGAATGGGCAGACGTCTAGAAGCTGTGCTCCCGAAAGTTGAACACTGTGCGTTATTTCTTTTAGATTACCAGCGCCCTGGAAGATCTGAATGGTTGGCAAGTAGGTCATGCGACTTCCAATTGATGAAGTCAGGGTGCACAGGCAGCATGAACACTGTCCAATGTCGCTTGAGACTGCCTGACGAGTGGCGATATCATAGCGCGAAGCCTAAGGGTCTAGAATTGATAAGAGACAATTTCAGTGTCATGATAAATGTTGCCGATAATCAGTCGCAATGTCTGACATAGACCTGCATTCTAAAAAGTCTCCCCATTTTGTACTCCATTTATATTTTATGAATTTTCCAATTGCCATATGCCTAATGGGCCAATTGCCTGCGATGCCTTAAACAGCGTCGATCTACATGTTCTAGGCACGACCACACGCGCATTGGTGCATTTGTTTCAACATCCTGCAAAGGTCGTTGCAAAGCAGTAGAGCAATGAACGAACATGTTTTAATCACTCTCTAGGATCCATTTTATTCATTGTGGTGTTCCCAAAATTTTTACCAAATTTACTGGAACAGCTGTGCAGGAGAGGTATTATAGTTGAATGCAGGACCGCAGTTGCAATGAGGACTTGGAACTGCCTGGGAAGCAAATCTGTATTTCGGAGCACTTCTTTTCTCTCATATCTTGGATCACCCGAACTTGAAGACGACGCCGATATTGATCCTCCATCTGCATCCCCTCCTTCTAGCGAACTCTTGTTTGGATGCCTTCCGCCATCGATCATTGGCGCTTTACGTTCATCCACGCAGCCGTTTCCATCCTGAACGCTGTCTGAGGATCTTGAAATGACGTCGTCCAAATCCTCATCTCGACGACTACGCATGGAATTCTGCTCCCTGGCTGATGCGATAAGCCCGACTGGAATATCCACCAATGCCTTCGATTTCGCAGCCAACCAGGAGGTGCTGGACTTCCACTGTTCCAACAGGTCCTGTGTGCGCTCATTGCATTTCAGGATTTCACGGGCTTGGCGCTCTTCTTCCTAGGGCAACATTCACATTCGGGAGACTCATCGCGTTAGTTTCGATTGAATCTGCTAAAGCGAATTTATGGGTCTTTTTAAGAACATATGTATGAAATCAGTCAGTAATATTTCTGTGTTTCTAGTTCATATTTCAAAATTCGGGAGACATTTCATGCAAAATAAATCATGTCACGCTATAGTCATGGTTCATTTTCCTGAAAACATTGTACAACAAAAACTCAATGCTGCTTGTTGCCGCCTCACTTCTTTCAACTGCTCCGACAATTTTTGCTGCTTTCTCAGAGACAAATCCAAAAAATCCGACGCTTCCTCCGCTTTTACGGCTTTCTGAGACAAATTGTCAGACATTCTCGCCAAGTTGGTAGCCAGTTCTTGCCGCTGGAACTCCAATTGATCTCTCTCGGCCTCTTTCATCTCAACGGCGTGGCTGTCCAACACGGCAGTTAATTCCTCCAGATCCTGTGAACAGTGCATTTGCACATTACATTGATTGGCCACCCAGGCGGCTAGTGCTTGTAAGGTTTGCAGCAGGCTTGGTTTTTACGCCGTAAAAACTGATCGTATTTACGTTTTTACGCGTAAAAATAGTTTTTACGTTTTTACGCCTAAAAATGCGTAAAAATACGTAAATACAACGTAAAAACTGCCTGGTGTACATAAGGACAGTACATATAGATTTACAGAGTCTGGAGAGTGGCAGCCAGACGCCTTGGAAGAGGCAGAAAACGAGTTTTTGCTAAACGCCATTATCGCCCTTGCCACAGGCGAATTGGACATTGTGCTCCGGGTGATGGAGATGGCAGAGGACTGGTCATTGTATGCAACTTTCATCGTGTAAACTACGTGTGCCAGGGAGCCGTAAAAACGTAAAAATAGCCGTAAAAATAGGCCCTTTTGCAAATATACGTTTTTACGCGTAAAAACGTAAAAGTAAAAACGTAAACGTAAACGTAAAAACCAAGCCTGGTTTGCAGGGGACAGCTTCTCCAAGTCAAGTGAAATTTACCAGCCGATCTCGAATTAAATCCGTAAAATGCTGCGCAACGTCAAAACAGCAAAGCACGAAAATTTTCACCATCTTCAGCTACATGCAAGGGCGCAACATTCGTGTGTTGAATGGGGGGAAATAACATCAAGCTCCTCCACAGCAACACAGTGAGTCTAAAGTTGTCCACCATGCGAACGGATGCCATTCAAATCAGGTGATATTTACCTTTTCGGCACGAATCAACTCCTGTTTGCAGTCGAGAACTTGTGTCTTAGTGCTTTCGAGGGCTGCGTTCGAGTCCCGAGTTTCCTTGTCAGCTGCAGCTACTTCTTGCAAAACATTTTGCAGCTCTATCGATGCATTTTTCGCCTGAATTGCACATTGAATTTCATTTATTTCATTTAATCCAAATCACATTTTGTTGTCTTGTTGTATGACCCGAGTTCGTTTCGTTAAGGAAAACGCTTTGATTTTGTACGCAAAGCGTCAAACGGACGCTAAAAGGGGGAGAGGTCAAGGGCGTGGATGCTGAGAGATTAGATAGTTCTCCTAAAATGAAAATGAGGCTTGAAGAGGCTGGAATGGCCTTTAGCGTGAGCAAGAGATCCATTGCGCATATCATCTTGGATGCCTGCATTGTGCACATGTCAGGCATGGTTGTTTTGGCCGCTTGCTGTTGCTGGGCGCAAGTCCGTGGGACATCGTGGCGAGCAGAGGGTACGACTCACTGAAGGTCCAGTGGGACACGCCACTTGGCGATCAGTGGCATAGGCTACATGGCGATAAGCAACGGCCTTAGGTGATCGGCACCTTGTGGTTGCCAGCCCGGCGGGTAGCAACTAGGCGGACGGCAGATGGAACGACGGGAAGTGTGTACAGAGAGAAAAAGTGGCAGGGAGGGCCGTAGCTGAAAGGGATTCCTATTGAAAGCTTGAGTGCGTGACAGGCACTTATGATCTTGCAGAGCCTTTATCAATCCAAGCTGAGCCGGCATATGCATCGCTTCAGTGGGAATGGTCGAGAGTGCTGCGGAGATGGCAAGGACACCGGGCAAAGGGAATATGGAGCTCTATGGGATGGCAAGCAAGGCGCTGGTGGTGCCATATGACCTGCTCTGGTGAACCGGCAAGGTCCGCGGCAAATTTCTAGACAGGTGAGCTCGGCGGAATTGTAGTGCAAGACATTTGTCAACCGTTGCTAAAACTGCCATAGTACTGTGGGCAATTCTGCACATCGAAACTAGGATTGACGTTTAGAAGGGGGAAAGGGGGGGATCTGAACTTAGCGTCCATTGGAGGCTAAGCGCAGAAAGATAACAAAAATAACGTCTTCTTTTCGTAATAAATTCCAAGGAGAAAAGAATCCATGCCCAACAGGATTGAAGGCAACAGCAAGTGGCACATAGTGTGAGTGTACCCTCGTTGCCAATCTGAGAATGTTGAGATGGTCACCGCTAAATGCCAGATGGGAGCATGTAGTTGATGCAAAACGTGTGTTTGATTGTGGAAAGACAGAACCAGCGAAAGACAATCATCAGAATGAATCACGGATTATTTCCACACGCAAAACTCATTTCAAGTCACCTTTTCTCTCTTTGCATTGCAAACTTCCTTTTGCTTTGCAAGATCTCTTCTCAAACGGGCCAGAAAGCAAGCGGCCTTCCCTCCGTCTAGGGCTGTCTGGCTACTCAGAGATTCTTCTTGCACAGCAATCTGCATCACAATCAGATCTCGATTGGCATATCTGCAGCTACCATGGCAAGTGGCAAGGACTTCGCAGCATGCTACATTTGAGGGTTAATGCGGCCAAAGGCGTAGTATACATTGAGGTGCCAAACCGAATTGGCATAGGCCTCATCGAAAAATAGTAATTTCACAAACACAGTAAGATTTCTCAAAATTAGGAAATTCCTAAGACCGCAGCACTTGGCGATAATCGTCTTCGACAAAAGCTTTCAAGATGTGCACCTTAACGAAACACACCAGGCCAAAACATCTTTTGATACAGGCCCTGCTGTAGGCTTACTAATTCTAGAGTGAAAAAGCGTGTCGCGGGAGACGGATTGAGATGTCAAAGACTGCGTACGCATTGGCATAATATGTTAAGATAGTACTAACCTTGGATATTATAGATTTCTCAGAAGCAATCTCCATTTGAAGTTCTTCTTCTCTCACACGCAGTTTTTCTTTGATGTCTTTTTGCCTTTCGCGAACATATATGTTCGCCTTGCTCGCAGCGTCTGCCTGCAAGTTGTTTAACAACACACAACATTGCATGTGGTAGATGGCTGACACATTGCATATCTGATTCCCTTGCTGGAAAGCAGGCACGAATTCATTCACGAATTTCTTCCGAGCCTGCTAATTGGTGCAATCGATAGTCCCTCTATCTGAAAAACATTTGCAGCAGGATTTCACGCCTTATCGAAAATTAGTTATGATTAGCGCAGTTTTGCTGCAAAGGTTTTCTAGATAGATGCTGTTTAGTGTGAAAACCTGAAATTGCTCTCACATATGGAAATTTGGGTAGCCATGAATTAAATAAAGATGTAAGGCGTTCACAATACAATTTGACTCCTTTCAGATTCTTGGCATCGTTCTTTTCATGTTGAATCTACCGTGCAAAGCTTGGTGAATATGAAGATTAGGCATGTCGTCATAGATCTTAGGATATCTAGATCAAAATTGCTCTCAATGGAATTTAAAGCATTGCAATCACAGCAAATCCTTTTTGTAATGCCTGCATTTCAAACATTGCCCTTTTAAATACAAGAGTCGAGACTTACGCGTGCTTGAGAAGCAACTTCAGCTTCCAAGGCAGTCGTGGTAGCTCGCTGCAGCTCATTGATGCGATCTTGCGTCACGGTCTTGCCACAGGTCGCAGTCTCCTTCTGGCGGCGAATCTCTGCAATTCTGCTGACAACTGTGGACAGTGACAATTCAGTTTGCAGCTGCTCCTCCTCCATCAAGCTCCTATCCTGGTAAAGAACACAGAATGGGCAGCCTTCATGCCATAATATACTTTTTGCCATATGGAGCAACCGAATCGCGTGCCGGAGAGGCTTCTCTGCCATCGGCATGGCAAATTCCACCGCCTGCACCTCTTGTCGGAAATGAAGAAACAACTGCAGAAATGAAATACTGAAAAATTCTGTTGCAAATGATGGTGACTCAACTCACCAGTTTCACAACAGCGGCAGATGTAAAGGAAAATTGCTTTCTTATTACTTATATTGTCTTGCACATCCTTTGGTCCAAAAAGATAGTTTCAATTTCCCCAATGCCAATAGAAGCTTGCTGATAGAGCAAACAATGCGACAAGGCAAATGCGCTGGACACCACAGGGTCGCCCCAAGACGCACTCCATATGCGTTACATGGTCTCCCCAAAATGCCCTCTTAACTACTCTCAGGCTTTCGTTACATTGGGCCATTGTAACAAAGCAAAAAAATACAGTAAGTTTCCACGGTACCAGCATTCGTTTCAAGTCCCCGTGAGAGGGCTTCACCCTCTGCCATCCGATCGCTCACAATGAAGATGAAACACGCAGTACACGCATTGAAACATATTGACATCAATCAGACGCATGAATCTCTGGATACCATGTGCAGATGTTGGATATCCGCAATTCAAAAGAGCGCAAAGTACGCGCATGTAGGTTTTGCAGAGCAATATGTTACTGGCCACACACTCACCTGGGAAAGTTCTTTCATCTGCTCTTGCATTTTGAGTTTGTTCTCCTCCAGTTTTCCAACCTCTTCAGAGGCTTCTTTAAGTTGACGCTTGATATTGGATATCTTTTCTGTTGAAGATTCCTTTTATCAGAGATAAAAAACGCTCTCATATTGTGAGTCTCCTCCACGCCATTAAGTCGTCGGTATGCATAGTACAGTTGTGGAATCAGGCCAGGGTTGATGGTCGTATGCCTTTGCATTGAATGGTGGCTCAAAAGCATATTGAGCTGGCAATCAGGCCTGTTAAGATGTCATCGCTGAAATCATGTTAAAATGTAGTTCTTAGAACACTTTCGGGATACCTAGTAGTTGAGAACATGAGAACACTTCTGGCATTCATGCAGGTTACTTATGCACATTTTGCAAACGTTCTTAATGATATAACTCTTAGAATGCATTCTAAGATATAGCCAAATCGGCCATATGGCCCAACTGGCCATATGGCCAAATTAAGCCGCCAATTCCATCTTACTAACAGGAGCCTCTTCTGCATGCCGGCAAGCAAAAAGTCCCGCGTAAAGATACGCTTGAACTGCAGGATCATCCAAGGTATTGCAGAAATGGTAGTGCATCGATTGCCATAAGATGAAGTCATGTAACTCATCCGGAAGCCGGGATAGAGTTACAGCAGCGTTGGCGGCGCTTGCCGCAACTAGTCTGTTGATATGCTGCCTTTCAATTTTGCTGCGATCCTCATGCATCAACGCCCCGTCAGCATTTTTGCCCCTGACGTCATTGGTGCCAATTGGAGGTGAATTCTAGCACCGTATCAGTCACCAAGGTCACGAAATGGCGGCCATTGCTGCTTGCAGTATGTTGACGAGTTGGCATTGCAGAAAAATTGACTGGCAGCGCATCAATAAATTCGCTGTAGCAGGGCCCGTCAGCGTTGCTTTAACTGCATCCCGATTTCTCCATAAATATCCGTGGATATTCCTTTTACCAGATAGCGATATTCTTGGAAAATGAAGCACATCGCTTAGCATTTACAGTGCTTGGTACCGGATTCCATGAAAATATCACGGATATGATAAGAAAAGAAGCACTTGACCAGAAATATACCCCGAATTCTGGGGAAGCGCCGTCGAGATTTTGCTAAAATATAGCGGTTGCGTGCTCAGTGGCTTGGGAAATTCGAAGTGACAGGAGGGGCCATGGATGGGACTTCATGGGTTGTCGTTTGGATCAATTAATAATGGCACATATAAGCGCCACGAAAACGACAGGTAGGTAATCTCTGTAAGAAGATTTCGTGCCGAGTGACAAGCGCTCTCTGCAAGACTTGCTTGACATGAAATAATTGGCACCATGGCTGGAAGTCTGATGCCACCTTGGGACTTGCCCATAGCTTTTGAAGTTTGGCTGTGGTTCCGTCGAGCATTGTGTTCTAGTGCGTTGTCGATGAGGTTTACATCCAGCAACAATGGACAGTAGCCCTCATCATCCGTGCGCCAAAAGTATGGGTCGATCATCCCACGCCACGGCGTGTGCCCTTGATGCCCGTGGTACTCACGTCACGCTGGAATATATGGGACAGGGGGACGTGGCAACAGTCAAGATGAGGAAGTAGGATGATGGTCTGGGAATTCGAAGATCAGGCCCAGGGACCAAGCTCGATTCGAGGAGGTCTTCAGCTTTCCATTTCTGATGGAGTACAAGATTCATGAACGCTTGTGGCTTTTCTGCCAGGAATTGCAAGCACCCGATCAACTGAGCATATGCATGATGAAAAGATCACTTCCTCTTGAAGTCGTTTTCGCCCTAAGAAGATCCCAGCCTCCTCAAGATTCAAACTACTATAATGATGGCAAAGTAGGAAGGAATGGAGCGGTGTGTCAAGGTGGCTTCAGGGTCGGCAATTAGTGGCAGAGTGTAAACGGGAGAGCCTACAAAGTCCTTGCACTTTGTCGGAGGTCGCGGGCACTTGCAGCTGTTTCTGTGCCGCGGCTTACGGAGGTGCGCGTTCTTCTAGGACGCAGTCGTTGCGCGATGTAGCGCTACATACCGCCATGGACTGGCCCGTGGCTGCAGCGGCTCTGTGCTTCGCCCTGTGATTGGGTATCGTAACCCGATGAACACTAGAAAAAAGGGCCCAATTGCACGTGTTCAACATGTACAAAGCTTACAGTTTGGGCTTTTTTCGTGTTTTTGGCGTGCAGAACACAATGATGAAATGCAAACACATGTGTCCGCAGAAAGCGTTATTTGGTACTTTTTCTCCTATTGAAGGTTTGCAGTGCGGGGAAGATTGAACTACAATTGCCATCATTCGGTCAGCGACATATTGCCACAATGGGATGTCGACCAGTGTTCATTCAAGTAACGAATCATTACCGTATCTGACATTCTGGCTAACGAGTTTCGACCATTGAGGTGATTGTCGGGACATTAGTCGGCTGGCCTAGTAGGGAAGGCAGCAATCTCCCCCGTGACACCACAAAGGCTCCATGCGTGTTTGAGGGAATGGATGCCAGCAAGGCGCCACCCACAAGACGCGCTGATCATCGGGCAGGAACTGCGGGATTGTTTCAGGCCGATTATTGCAAGGAAGTCATGCGGGTTTGTGGTGGATACGATGAGCCAAAATGGGCTGATGGTGTATAGTTGTTAGTGGTCGGCATGAGGGAATGCAAGATGACGGCACATTGGTTGCTGGCTTCTCTGGGAAATATTTTGGGATTAGAATCAGCCAAACTGAATGACAGTGCGGCTGTTGCAATGGTTGATTGTGATATTGAAGTATGGTGTGGGGTATGCAGCCGCATGCTGCAGCGACGCGTAAGAGCTACATAAGATGCCTGTGAGACCAAGGTCGCTGAACATCGTTGCTGACCAAGCTCATTTCCTGCACGACCTGTTAATGATGTTGCACCAAGCGGAGGCGATACCTACAAGACAGGGTGGATTGTCCAGTGATTTGACCAATCCAGTTGTCACAACGTACTACAGCTGGCACTGCAGCGGAGCAGGGTCAGATAATGAATCGCCGCTGCAGGCACCGAATAATCACCAGTACCCAAGGCAATCTTAGCTCCCAGTGATTTCCGAGGATCGGCATCGCCAGTTTTGCCGAAAGTGGGACATGTGATCTTCACAATGGGGTGCATGTTGGGTTTGGGTAGCAGATTCAGCGGGCGTTGACAGCAGGGGCATTGCATTATGGGTGGCTGTTGATGTCGGTAGTGAAAAATTGACCATCTGCCATTGCGATCGAGTGACCGTGTCAGTCACAGATGGAGTACCACGCACATCCCTTGCACTGCAGCGTTGTGGTGCTGCATGTGTCGTCGGTACATCAATGAAATTTGTTCCCGCGTTCATTTGTTCCATGTTCGGGGCGATGGCCATTCACAGCTCTGAGCAACGCTGACAACAGGCGAAATACGTTTTGCGGTCACTGGTAGATGGGGAACATGGTGTGCTGGTGCCAAATCGCGATCGTAGAGTTCACGCTGCGGCCATGACCCAAGAGGAAGCAGGGTACTGGACTACGGGCATATTGAATGTACTACAGTGAATGTGATGATATCTCTTCTGTAGTTTATTTTGCGCAACTGCCTGAGAATCTCGGGGAGAATAACACAATTCATGCTTTTACCCCTGATTAAATATGGCGTTAAAGAAAGCTGTGCCTTCCACAACAAATTGCAAAACCACGGCATCATTTTGCCGCAGTGGTAGTACTTTCATCGAAGCACCTCAAGCACGGAATTCGCATCTACTCGGAGAGCATGAACATCCATGACGGGAGGAGGCAGCATCAACTAGGATTTTAAATATTCCATTTTCCTGTCCGCACTGAGAGGAAGCGCAACACTGCAGTTCACATACATTCGGAGTACTGCGGACCAAACCTACCACAACCGGCAGTACTATTTCCGTTGTTGGACAACAAGAGGCCACGATTTCAATTACTTGGGAACAGCCAACCTGGTTCATACTCGTGTGGAGTTCCGCAGTGGCATCATTTCATGCAAATCTAGCTATGCGACGATTCACAATGGATTTTGTTACTTACCACATTCGTAAGTATTGCGTCCGCTGCTTCATTGAGGATAGCATGAAGGATCTTTTTCCTGGCAAATTTCAACCAACTGAAGCAAATATTCACTATATACTCGGAAGCCAGCAGTCTTCTAGGTGCACGTGGATGGAAAATTGCGATTAGTCTTTTTTTCACACCTCGATACACGCCAACGCCTCCTGAGCACTCTTGAACTCAGACTCTCTTTCTTGAACATCAAATTCAGCAGCATCCAGGTCAGCTACCATCCAGGCTAAGTCGGAATTTTCTTCCCATTGACCCAGCTTCAGCAATGGGAGCCCTGCAGACACTGAATTAAGAGTAGTCTTGGAGACATGGCGGAGACCGAGCAAATGTCTCTAACAGGCATCTGTTGGTGCATGCACTAGACAAGAAGTACGCAGTGCCATTCGCTCAGATACCGCCACTTCAATATAATTTACTGCACAGTCATTGTCTGAAATCCTGAACTGGGCTGTCTAGAATGTTGTTTCGTGGTGAAATGAACAGAAGCAGAAATGAGCTACTATGTAGAATTTGGCAGCGCATGTGCACGGAAATTCATTTCCAGTATACATGCTATGCAACTGCAGTATGCTATTGCCTGCTGTCGTTGCGTGTTTCTGCAGAAATAAAGTAGTCCTACTGCAGCACTAAAACATGCAATCAAAGTCGCATGTTGACTCCATGTATTCTCTTCACAAACCAGTTTGCATATGCCCTTGTCCATGATTGACTGGCAGCACTCTCAAGTGTACCTTTTGTCATTTCTTCGTTTCCTCCGAAGCTTGAGTCATACAGATATGCTGGCGCTGGCTGGATTGGTTTTCGAAGTGGCCAGTCAGCCTGTCCTCTCACGAAAGTGAACCTTGAATGGTCTTTCAAGTACTCGCATTGTTTCTTCAGAGCAAATAAAACAGGCAGCTTATTCTTGATCTTGAAAGAAAAGTGCTGGAAAACGTCTCCCACTTTGCGTATGGGATGCAGGCGGACTTCATCTACATAGTTCATAGCGATTGTCAACAAACAACCGAATTGAGTAATTGCTCAGAATTTAGTCAGCCAACATGCGCTCTCCAAACTATGCATACCTGCAATGCACTTTATGATATCACACACACAATCACCGCATGATGGAGTGATTAAATCGCTGTTGTAGTGTTCTCAGCACGATCAGTGGCATTGTATGTACTACATGCAATGGCGGCTCAATTTCAAGTATGCCACCCTGAAATAATGAGTGCGCATATTCATTGTGATTGATATTGAGATTTCATGTGGTCCTTACCATCGCCAGAGAGCTTGAGCTTCACAGCTTGCGATTTGCGAACGAATTGGCACCATTCCGCCCAAGCGCATGACATGGTGAATCCTGATCTCCACTGCCTTGCGCAATCTTTGTACAAGTGCCTTAGTTTTTTTCTGGAAATCAGCAGTGCCCAGTGAGCCACACCAGCTCTTAAAAGCCTCTTGTCGCGATTTCGAAGACCTTGAGAAATTCTCTGCCGATTCGCACTGTTGTAAAAGCTGTACGATCTCCAGGTACGTAGTCCACTGCAAATCTTGTACTTGAACCTACATGAATGTGCAAGGACCTTCTGTGGTGGATGTGTGGATTGATGCTCCCACACTGACCTTTGGAATCCATCCACTCAACGTTGCTTTTGCGGGAGTGCGTTCCTGTACGTTGGCGGAGTAAGAGGTGCTCTGGCTACACTACACAAGGTGGCATTGCAGAAGATGTAGCTTTGTTCATCCATATGTCTTTGTGTGGGTATTCTCAGAATTGGTGACATTTTGAAGCTTATTAACAGAGCTCCGTTGTAATATTCCTGGAATCATCCTATGCTGCAGCTGTTGGGCATTATCGCAGGGCACAATGCAGTGTAGCTGCACTTTGGAAACATGCAAATCTAAATATACAGCTGTCTCCAGGGTAGACGCAGGAGCACGAGATGCAAGAGCGAGTGGTCCCTACCTCTCCTCATTCCATTTCACTGCCCCAGACCATGCCTGCTTGGCGGCCAGTGAATTCTCCAGCAAACCGGACAGACTGATCCGCATAAGCCTATCCATAATGCGGGCATGGATGGCTTCCAGCAAGATTTTCAAATCCTTCCACCAGCCTCTCCAGTGTTTCAGTACCTGGAATGCAAGTCTCAACAAGAGCTTTTGGTGGACACTTGTGACCAAGGCTCTGCTGAAAGTTGGCGTTTCAAGGCCTCCAGCCACCAATCGATGGGTGAGGCCGCGATCTGGTAGATGATGCTTTAGAGATGTTCTGTGGGCGATGAGGTTCTTGGACTGGCAGTTCAACCTGGCGCCTGTCCATACAGCCTCCTTTCTGCTACGTCCACGAGTTGTTGGCAAACCCACAGGCCTTGGACGTGCTTGTCCGATCTTTACTTTTGACATGAACCCGTGCTCGATGAGTCGTGCACGGACATCAACAATTCGGGTCGCAATTTCTTCTTCAACTCGTCTCTGAGTCCGTGCCTTGGCTTTCATGATCACCTAGCAACCCACGGCATGCAGAATCAGTTCTTGTGCAAATACATGGCAATCCGTTCAAAGACACATTTGCGTAGTTCATGTTCATCATGTCAGCCACAGGGCGCAGCCCCTTGATGGTGCTGAGCTGTGTGCACGAGCGAATTCGACGATTTAGACCCTTACATGAAGAGCTTTGAGGTGAAGGGTTCTGGAGATTATCCAGCTCCTGGCCAAGGCCATTTCGTTAACAATTGAAGATCTCGTTGGGCTGGCTTCAGTTGGCATCCTTGGGCTCATGGAAGACCATTTGTTGCCTTGCTGTGATTTACAGCCTGCAATATCCAATTCAATACCCAACACTTCAAATGCCCTGCCGACTGTCAAAAACCTGTCGATGGAGGCACTGTCTTCGTTGTCTTCATCTGACTGTGAATCTGGTCTCTCACATGTGTCGTGGGCCTCTACATTCTTCCATCTTCCACGTTCGAGTTGGCATCTATTCAATGTGATGGGGTATAGCCACCTGTGGGCCTCATCATGGAGGCTTGGCATTGCAGCAGTGCACTGCACAGTTGGTCCCACCCTTTCTGTTGGGTGTGCTGGACATGTTGCCTGCCCCCTTGCACAATTGGTTCTGTCTCTGTTGCTGAATTTTCCACTGCTGTGTGGGCCAATTGATGGGGGCAAATGATGGAGGTACCTGCTGTTGTTGTTGCAGATGCCATCCACATTCAAGTCAAAGCCTTCCTTGGCAGGGCCCACAATCGGTGTCAAACTCGCAGGCACAACAGTGCTATTCGGATATGGTTCACAAATCGAAGGCACCCTGTTATCTGCTATCTGGCCACTATGCCGCTGGAGTGTAGCACTCATGTCTGGAATGTCAACATCATTCTCACTAAGTTTGGAAGCTCTCCCAGTGGCAGCTGCTGATTCACAGTTGTGACCGGATATTTCCCTCCCAAGGGGAGATTCCATCAATTCGATTTCCACTTGCAAACTGGGAGGCTCTCCAATGATTGGAGATGTGAGGGGACATATCAACTCCGTAGCATGATGCTGTGCACTCCTTGCCTCATCTCCTTCAAGGATTTCCACTTCTTGTGCTGAAGCGCCAGCATGGTCAGTTTGGGATGAAGGCGATTGAAAGCAAGTCGACTGGTGCCTGTCGATGGGAGATGACACATCACCTCCATGCACATCTCCCCGAGGCATCGCCTCCATTGCTGCACCATTATGGTCACCATCAGCAAGCTCCGTGCCCCCCATCCTTGTCCCACTGCGTTCGACTGCTGCTATCCCTGGTAAGAACTCCCTCATTTCCTGGACTGATGCCAAGGATGCAGCCCCACCGTGTGCCTGCAATCTTTCCAGCAATTCGACCATCTCTGTCGCTTCATGCGCCTGCACATCGTTGTCCTGCAGCTGCTTTGCTAGATCAGCTCGTTTGTCGCTCTCATAACGAATGAATTCTTGTCTTGTGCTTTCGTCTGGCGCAAAGTCGTGACTTGCAGCAGGATTCCTCCATAAACCCCTGGCAGCTGGTTGAACCTTTGGGAAACCTCGAGGAACGGGCTCCTGGCCAACGGAACCATCTTCACTACCGCAGCCTCTCCAGCCTTCAGCTGTCCTTATTATTGCCAGCTCGTCAAGAACGCTCTTTTCCACGACGGGGCTAGTGGATTTCCACCTTCGGGTTGTGGCAGCGGAGGCGCTGCAATCATGGTACTGTGACGCACTTTCGGGGCAGTTTGTTCTACCTTCACGCAAATTTGACCATTTGGGGGACGCTTTCCTATGCCTTTCAGCGTAGCCTCCTCCAGTTGGTTCCGTTGTTGGCGCCCCGTGGTCTGATCTTGGGCACTGTGGCATCCGCTGAAGCTGCAGCGCTCTTGCTGGCAGCCTGCTTTCATAGCCTGCCCCATCGCCCAAGTCGAATCTCACGCTTCTCAGCAAACTGTGTTGCGGCGCTCCACTCCGCTGGACAGGTCGCCCTCGAGTTGTTGGCTGCCCCTCTTCAGTTGCCTTTCTTCTCATTGCGGGTTGCGGCATCTGGTATCACGAGATCAACAACACAGATGTCGGAAGGGGACGCTGCCTGAAAATCAGTGCCATCAGCACTGCCTATCGTCAGGACTCCCGGTGGCGCTGCCGACCCCAGAGCGTCAGAGGCCAACTCTTGCAGGTGCTCCGAGGACACTACCCTGCGCGTTGCAGATCACATTGATGCGTATGGTCGAGAACTGGTTCAAATTCTTTGCGACAACGCTGAACCGGATGGGGTTGCTGTGGATTTTCTAGGGACGACACTATTTTGAATTTTGTACGCTTGGCGTCAAGGTGACGCTAGGTGCGGGTGCCAAGCCATTGACACTAAGAAATTATGCAGTTGTGGTAAAATCAAAATAAGGTGGGAAGATGACCAAAACGCTGCTGATCAGCAACATACAACTCAAGACTTGTTGCAAAACCTCCATCAAACTTTTAATCTTTGAGGAAATCCTTACAATGGATCAATTTTCAGGCTTTTGGGCTGCTCCCATCGCCTATCAGGGGTTTTGGCATCCCATTTTTTTTGCAAGCGCTACATTTTGGCTCTTTTTTTCGTTAGAAACATTTTGAAGTTGTACGGTATTGTTAGGCAATGCTATTGAGTCACCCTTGTGTCGAAATAAGGATAAGCGCTAAGCAGGGCGGGAAGGCGGAAGGATTTGTCATAAAAAAATAGAAAGAGGTCATACACAAAGGGACCCCCCTCTCAGGCAGTGCATGTGAGGCTCTTTTCCATGTTTTAGAAAGATAATATAGAGCCACTGTTGCGGCCCCGTCGGCAGCCGTTGGTTTCCGGAGTCGTTGGGGTCGCCCTGCCCTGCAGCACGGCTGTTGGAGGTCAGCCGGCCTCTCCACCTTGGACGGTGGGCATATCCGGGGCAGTCGCTTCCGTTGTCGCGCGGTGGGCCCAATGCTCGACGGGGATCGATCCCCGGGGTCTGCTCTCGGTGAGAGGTGGCGGCGCAGTGGTGTGGCAGTTTGCTGGCTCGCGGGAGGCCAAAGAGTGGGCCGGAATAGTGTTACATGGATTCATAGCATGCGCGCGCATATATTGCATGTGGGATGCCCGATCGCGGGTCCATTGTGGTCACATCAAGGCAAGACTACACACGTGCACGTCCAGGCACATCGTCACCATCCACCGTTCACCTACGATCGACCAATTGTGCTCTAATTCCAAGCATCCAACACCCGACCCCTTGGCCCTAAGTACTACAACTTCAGGAGACCATAATTTTTGCCGTTTCTTAACGGAATTGGGCGTTTAAAAGTGCGTTGGAACCAAGAAGCTCTAAATATCAACCCCAAAAGTTTCCCAAGATTACTAATTCCCACTCCAAAAAATGCCAATTTAGCCTAAACCACAAGCAACCACATCACAGCGGCCAGTGCAAAAGATGAGGTGGGGTATGGGGGGAACATCCTTATAAGAAGAATGAGCATAAGGCTTTCAAAAAGTTGTATAGGCATAGCAAATATTCCCCACAATATTATATGGGCATCCAAAATATTAATATGTCAGAGGTTTTGTGATATGACATAGGCATAGCAAACGAGGAAGTGGCCTAAGAAAATGAATTTATAGGAGGTGGCCATACAAAGATGAAAAGTAACTTATACCCATTTTTCCTGTAATAGTGTTGGGGGCTAAGCTAGGTGTCATACTGACGTTCGGAGCACAAAATTCAAAATAGTGTCTTCTCTTACTACTTGATAGATGACCAATTGTTACGCACACCGGCCCGATGTGGGGGACACCCTACTAACGGCCCCTTGGTGTGGGGGACGCCCTGCCCAAGGTATGGTGAGATACCCCCAACCCATTTAACGATATTTCACGATATGGGAATAGGTTGGGGTGGTCCCGTCTAGGTCCCCGTAAGGACCTAGGTGCCTGGCGAGGCGGGTCCGTGGCTCAAAGAGGGCAGGAGCCCCACACCAACAACCTTCATATATCAATTGGTTTCGGAGCCACCTGTGGGTGGCCCACCGCGTTGGCCCTAAAGCCTGAGCCAGAAACAAGCTCGATGATACGGAAAGGTTGTGGGTGTGGGGCTCCTGCCCTCTTTGAGCTGCGGACCTGCCTCGCCGGGCACCTAGGTCCTTACGGGGACCTAGGCGGGACCACCCCATCCTACTCCTGTATCCTAATAACTATAATGGTTATAATGGGATGAGGAATAGTTATCATATCTTGGGCAGGGCATCCCCCACACCAAGGGCCATTAATAAGGCATCCCCTACATCAGGCCAGTGCGCGTAACACTCGGCCCTCCCCGGCCTCCTCCGCAATGGAGGCCGAGGATTCGGACTCGTCAGCCCGAGAGGGCACCTCAACACCCCGAGAGGGGAAACCGACATCTGGGTCCGGTCAACATAAAGGCGCAGCCCGCGAGGGCATAATGGAGGTTGAGCCAGTCCGAGAGGACCAACCTGGGCCATCGGCAAGCCAAGTGCTGGCAGATCCGGAAGACTAGCCCATGGCGGAAGCCGAGGCCAAAGAGAGCCATGAAGAGGTGGCGACCGAGAAGATGGCCGCCCTACTACAAGACCCAGGAGTCATGGCCCTCCTGGAGAAGATGGCTGCTGCCGCAGCGGTCAGGGTGCAAGAAACCCGCGACCGGGACACAGCAACCCAGATTGCGTAGTTGGAGATTGCCGCGGCCTCCGCGAAGAAGGAAGTGAGGCGGCAGGAAATTGCCTTGAAAAAGGCCAAGGACAAGGGCCGAGAGGCCGATGTCGCCCGAGCTTCGGCGGAGGAGCAAGTGGCTAGTCTCAGTGACCGCCTACACAAGCAGAAGGAGCGCGCACGTGAAGCCGAGGAGCAGATCATGAAGCAACCCAAGCAACCCGATAGAGTACCAAGTCTGACCGCGGCAAAGATGTTGACGATTCCAGAAGCTCAAGGGGCTGAGGATTGGAAGACCGTCAGGCGGACGAGCGCGAAGTGCAAGAGCCCCATAGCAGGTGAGGCCTGGAGACGGCAGGCTGAGAGGTCCAGAGTTACGGGCCTACAGGCTAATGTTGCAGAACCTTCGGCCAATGATCCAGGCCCTTCGGCCAATGACCCAAGCCCCGCGGCCAATATGCCGGGGCCATAGGGTAGTGTTCCCATCAAACGGGTGAAGTCGCAGTTGTGCGTCAAAACCCTGAGCGATGGCAATCGGACCAGTGAGGAGTCACTCACTGAGAGTGACCGTGCAGTATCAGGGCATAGTCCTAGCAGGCCGATAGGTCCAGATTGGAGTCCGCGAAGACTGGCTCTGCCAGAGTGGGGACCGAATGAGGAAGAGCGGGTACTGGAATTTGAACAAGATGCCAACGATCCTTACAGCAGGCAACAGAAATGCCGAGCTGTGTAGCCGAGGTTCCACAGTGAATGGCTAAGCGACCTGGATGAGGGCTGGAAAATGGCCTCTGATAGGTTTGGAATAAGGTTGACCACCGCACAGCTGGTGAGGATCCAGCGGTGGCATGGCCCCGGAATGGCGACCCAGATCGCCCGGGAGAATCCCAACTGGCCGGAAAAAATGGCCTTTGCATTGAGGCACATCCCCGAACTTTGGGATTTGAGCAACGGCAGCCCTGAGAGGCCAGACCCGCAAGACCCCCATGAAAGATGGGAGGAAATTTCAGAATTGTCCATCTCATCCTGTGCATCCCTATTACCGGGAGATATGTCCACCAGGGCAGAAGTGCACCGAATGGAGAAGGAGAGGAGACATGCACACAACCGAGATCGGTTTTGCGCATGCTAAGCAGCTCGATGAGCAAAAAGCTCATAGAGATCATCGACGTAGAACGCAAAAGGCTCTGCGTTGGGAGAGGGATAAATAATTAAATCCCAAAAAATATGAGCGGAAGCGAGCTTTGAAAAGACAACGGAGAGCTGTTTTTCGTCGCCGCTTCATGTCTGCAGGCGGAAGCCAAAAGGCCCAGTGGGTTGAACTAGTAGAAATCGTAGATGAACTGGATCCTGCTACTCAAGCCAAAGCCTTCGGGCAGCTTGAGAAAGGGTCAACAAAACGAGCCCCCCGCGAGGAGGAAATGACTCAAATAAAACCCCGATGGGCTGATGAGTCAAGTAGTGGAGACAACGGGGTCAATCATCCGGCTCATTTTGCACCATCTACTCAGCTTAAGAAGGCCCCAAGGCAGAAGGAGTCAAAACAGCCTGAGAAGGCGCCCAAGCCCAAAGAGGCAGCGAAGAAAGATATATGTAAGGTCCCTGATAAAGTTGTCAGGAGATCTGCACCTGTACCTTGTATCTGGAAGCAGTCAAAATTCGGTGACTCTGCTGGACATGACGAGGTTGTGTATGTTGGCTCAGTAGGCCCACTAGCCAGTCCTATTCCTCCGGAGCAGCAGGAAAATTTTGCCATCATAAAACGACAAGAGGAGGCACTGGAATAGACCAGGGCGGAGGCCGAAAGACAAACGCAATTGCTGGCCACCTTGGGAAGGGAAGAGTTTGCTGAGTTCACAAAGTTCAAGGAATTTTAGCATACTCAGCAGTAGCAGTAGCCTCAATAGCAGGTTCCAGCTCCCCCTCAAGGGGAGAGTAGCGCTGGTCAGGTTACCCAGAAGATCAAGTATACAATGGGTAAACCTGACCCTACCTATCAGAGGTAGGGATAGCAGTACCAGGTGACGGAGCCCCGACAGGCAATAGCAGGGCCAACTCCCGGGATCCAAGTACCTGTGGTTCAAGATGTCCATGGATACTGGGACTTAATTGGTGCATTTCACGACGCCTACGGTGGTGTGTACTACTAGGGGTACTACCACCCTAGAGGCGGCGCAGCACCATACCGTGCAGCAGTCCCACCAGATGCCCTGAGGAGGATACCCGCCTGCCTACGCCTCAGTTATGAGGCACAACAAAAGGCCTTGGAGATCCATCTTCCAGATCTCCAAGAAGCAGCCACAGAGTGGCATGCGGTTCAGAGAACCGGGAAGAGGATACCCACGAGGGAGACCTGCAAAGACAAGTTGTCTCGAGAGTGCCGATCCCTCACGCACCTCAGCCAGTGCCTATCACTGCACGGCCTTATACAATGGGCCAAGTAGAACCAGCGGGAGAGCCGCAGCAGCCGCACATGACGCAACAAAAAATTGCGGCATTGCAGGCCATGTCTCCATTCAAACAGCTTGGGCCGTCCTCTCAGCCGCAACCACAAATGGCGAGACAATACCGACCGACCTCTCCATCCCATCAGTGGCCTGAGGAAGATGAAGAGGAAGAGGAGCCACTGTTCGAAAAACCGCAGCCGTGGTATATACAGGCCCAAGAGCCACCACATCAGGAGCGATTGGCCTCCGTTGCAGTTGGCCTCCATGTGGTGACAGACAAGCCACCGCCCCCGCCAGAGGACTACAACCCATATGGTCCTGGATATTTAGGATTGGGCCAGGGTTATTTGACCACCGCCCAGGAGGTTCCTTTTGCTTCTGTGTATCTGCAGCCCGAGAGGGCAGTTCAGGTGAGCATGCCGAAAATGAATACTCAAGGCATTAAGCCACCTACGTGGAATAAAGACAAACAAACCTTGACAAAGTGGTTACAGGAAATCATTCTGTATTTCAAAACCACTATTGCACCCTGGAATCAGTGGGGATGGATAGCACTGAACACTCCTAAAAAGTCAGTGAAGCATAGCCTACTTGCATAATTAGGTCACTTATGGGGAGTGATTATTGATGCAAAAGTGCTCTCAAGGCCCGACTTTCAACTGCCATGGGAACAATTTAAGTTTGGGATGGAGACACTTTACGATCACAAATACTTAAACTTTAAAATTCGGTCTGAGATAGCAGCCTTCATAAAGGCAGGGACCTCGGGTCCTGACACTATTAAATACATGCAGCTTTTGGAACAAATGTTTCTCAAGTGTGAGAAAGAGTTGGATGACTATTCCAAACTGCATGCATTGCACACAGGCCTACGCCCTAATATAAAGCGAAGATGCTTACCAAACCTAGACGGTGAGCAATGGACCACTTATGCAAGCCTAAGGGCACATTTGTACAAAGTGGCCCCAACATATGACTAGGAACATAAGTCATATGGCTCTCGTCAGAATAGCAGCCACACTGGCAAAAAGATTACAAACAATAGCCTTAGCATAAACAGGATCATCTGAAAGTATTATGCTTTGAAGGTTGATAACAGGGGCAAACCCATTCTCCAAACAAAACCCCGAATTTGAGGAGTACCGGTTTGCAAGGTTCCCTATGTGGATGTGCAGGGTAGAGCCCAAGGAGATCACGGATATGAGCCCATTGAGGCCATCTGGGATCCAATGGAGGGCAAGCCCATTACAAGCCCCAATCAGCTCAAGGACACTACCATCGAGGTGTTAAAACGGGTAGGACAATGCTTTTGGTGTTTCAAACCATTCCACGTTGGGCATCTGTCTGATGGGTCTTGTGACCAGCACGGTACATTACCACCAATGAAGGTGAGACCCCCACCAACGAAGTGGAGTAAAACACGTTCCAATGTCATGAACTCAATCTACCTGCAAGTGCAAGGGAGTAATATGAATAATCACACTCTGAGAGTGCAACCTGTGAACTACCGGTAAACTGTTGCACCTGTGGTACCTGTGCTTAAAGCGTCTACAGTGACTGTACTAGCCGGTCTTAAGTAGCAGCAAAAGAGTCCCAGTGACTCCACAACCCGAGAGGGTCACAGAACGCAGTCAGGCCACTCTGACCGCATGCTCCTCCATGAGCATTTTCAACACATCCAATCCATGGTGCCTCACCAGTTTACATTGGATGCCTATGCGAGCCCCAAAGGGGACAACGCTCACTGTGAGCGGTTTTGTTCAACTGCAAAAAGCTTTTTGACACAACTTTTGCAAGATGAATTTGTGTGGATTAATCCACCATTCCAGAAAGCCATGCCCTTTTTGGAACATTACTTTGTAGAACATGCAAAGAATCCCACTAAATGTGGTGCATGCATCTTATTACCTGCATGGCGGTGTTTTACTGAACACCCACGCTTGCAGTGAATGCGCACCTTGATGCATTACCCCAAGGGTACAAGGTTGTTCACTCAACCAGCCAATGGCCAATCAGGTCGTACAGCCATGACTGGCATTCCTTGGCTGGTTAATGTGTATTATGAACCCCCACAAGGAGTTGCCAGGCAATGCATTTGTGGTGTGTTGTCTAACCATCCCCGGCTAACATTTGCAGGTCGTGTTAGTCATCAGCCCGTATCAATCCTCTTTGACACTAGTGCTATGGGCACCACTTACATTAAACCGGCTTGCTGCCGGCGATTAGTGTTACACCCTGAGCAGCCCTTAGTGGCCTCGAACTGGCACCTCCGCCGGATTCATCGTTTGCAGTGGCTAGCCTACGCCACTTGTCAGGTGGCTGATCCCACCGAGTTCTCTACCCCTACGAGTGTTTCACAGGACCCTCCTGAATTGGAGGTCGTCCTAGCTGATGGCACAAAACTGCCCTCTTTGGGAGTTGTTGATATTCCTTTAACCATTCAAGGTTATAAGGATATCGTTCGCTCTGTTGTTATTGATCTCTCCAACGATTATGATATCATTCTCGGCGATAACTGGCTCTACGAGCTAGAGGTGGCCATTCAAGGGTGCCATCCGGTCCGTTAAATCCGGTTCGTTAATTTTTATCAGCTGTCCGTTAAATTTCGTTAAAGAAAAAGGGAGAAAAATTCAGAAAAAACGAAAAAAAATCCAAAAAAATCAAAAAAAAACCAAAAAAACCCAAAAAAACACAACAACTGCGGCTAGTTGAAAATCTAGTATGCATAGGTTGAAATAAAATATAAACATACTCTCTAATAGCGAATTCCATAAACTATAAGTGTGAGGGCGAGGGAGTGGTTAATATATAATATGTGATATATGGTGTTTTCTATGGTGGCAAGTAAAGGTGTTGACTATGGTGTTATGGTGAATGCACATGGAGACAATGGAGATGGGAGACGAACATTATTACGGTGACTGTTATTTAGCTAGTACAATCATCTTGTAATGTATCTGGTTGCGGCCTCGCTTCTCGTGCCTGGGAGCGACCGTGCGTGAGCAAGCAGGAACTCTCGGTTATCCTGTCAGCATGATTAAAACTCAAAAATCCTGTACCCAAAAATCCGCAATTTTGCTACACTTTTGTCTCTTGTTATTGTTCGTTAATTCAATGGAAATTAACGGAAATTTCACCCCGCCCGCGACACGGATCCGGTGGCCACCTCTACTACGAGCATGCCGGTGTCATTGATTATCGTCGTGGCCACATTTGGGTTGTCTCCCGTGGCCGTGAGATTATTCTTCGCAGTACAGTGCATTGCGCTTCTCCTTCTGCAACCCCTTCGGGTGTTCCTTCCACCCCTCCGACTGTTCGTCGTTTGGGCCACTTGTGTTCCTTTGGCCATGCCCATCATGCCTACCGGCAGGGATCTCCTCTCCGTTTGGTTTTGGTTCGCCGGGTTGGCGATCTCCCTGAGGGCGATGCACCAGGCCCTTCGGCCACGGCCATGACATAACCAGGTCGAGAGACCATTTCCGCCCTTGTTGATCCTGATAGGATCTCTGCAACCCTGGAGGAGTATCAAGGCCTTTTTCCTAAGGGACTACCTGCAGGCCTTCCCCCCGATCGGGGTGTTGCCTTAACCATCCCCTTAGAGGAAGGGACAAAACCGGTAAAGCGACCAGCATTCCGGTATAGTCTTAAGGAGATGGACGAGATAAGGGAGCAGGTAGATTACCTATTACAAAAGGGTCTTATTACAGAGAGTAACAGCCCTTTTGGGGCCCCGGTACTATTTGTACCTAAGCCTGATGGCAGCCTCCGAATGTGCATTGACTATAGGGCGTTGAACAAGGCCAATATCAAAAATAAGTGGCCTATATACCAAAGATAGATACCCTGTTGGATCAGCTGCAAGGAGCTAAAGTCTTCTCAATAATTGACCTGCAGCAAGGGTACTATCAGCTTGGAATCAATAAGGCTGATTGTGCCAAGATGGCGTTTGTGACGCCTTTGGGCTTATATAAGTTCAAAATGCTTTCTTTCAGACTCGCAAATGCCCCAACCATCTTCCAGTAGATGATGCACCACATCTTTGGTGATCAAATTGGTAAACACATCCTGGTCTATTTGGACGACATTTTGGTGTTTAGCCAATCTGCGGAAGACCATCTGCAACACCTCAAATAGTTGTTAGAAGTGCTGCGGCAACAAAAGCTGTATTGTTGTTTACATAAATGCCAATTTAACGAGGAGGAGATCTCCTATTTAGGATACACTGTGTCTTAAGAAGGCATACGCCCTGACCCGGAAAGGATTGAAAAAGTACAAAATTGGCCTGTACTGCAGTGCATGAAGCACGTTCAGCAGTTTCTTGGCTTAACCAATTTTTTTCGAAAGTTCATTCAGGGCTACTCGAAAATGGCAACTCCCTTGACAGACTTGACCAAAAAGAATGGCAAGTGGGAGTGGATGGCCAAGTGCCAGGCAACTTTTGAGCACATAAAGGAATGCGTAACAACAACTCCTTTGCTTAAAATGCCTAATCCCAACAAACCCTTTGAGGTTATTGTGGATGCATCCCAAACTGCTGTGGGAGCAGTCCTTATGCAAGATAGAGGTAGCCACCCGGATCCGCTAATAGCGGACAAAGGTTAATTTCCGTTAATTAACGGAAAATAACGAAAAAACAAAAATTAACCAAAAATTAGCGGATTTTTGGATTTTTTGGGGATTTTTGGGTTTTAGTCATACTTATAGTTTATGGAATTCGCTATTAGAGAGTATGTTTGTATTTTATTTCAACCTATGCATACTAGATTTTCAACTAGCCGCAGTTGTTGTGATTTTTTGGGTTTTTTTCGATTTTTTTGGATTTTTTTCGTTTTTTCTGAAATTTTCTCCCTTTTTCTTTAACAAAATTTAACGGACAGCTGATAAAAATTAACGAACCGGATTTAACGGACTGGATGGCACCCTTGAATGGCCACCTCTAATGCAGGACAATCATCTAGTCTGTTACGCTAGCAGGAAGTTTCTCCCTGCGAAGCTGAATTACAACATAACAGACCAGGAAGCATTAGCTTCCGTGCATGCCATCCAGTTATGGCATTGTTACTTGGAAGGTACACATTTTAAACTAGTAACGGACCATTGCCCACTGACATACTTGAAGTCACAGCCACAGCTGAGTAGGCGACAGGCCAGATAGTCAAAAATCCTGCAACAATTTGACTTTGAATAGGAATATCGCCCAGGGCAAAAGAATGTGGCTGATCCACTTTCTAAAATCCCGCCTACACCCAGTGAACAAAAAGCCAGAAGGAAAAGTCAATTGGCTATATGTGGCTTACGGGCAATGCACAAGTAGGGAAATGACCAACAGTCGGAAAAGATCGTAGAGGTAGAAGATCTGGCCTCCAGGATCCGTCAGACTCATAGCCATGACCCCCAGCTTGAGCCTATAAAACAACAACAAGGGTTGTGTTGTATAGGCGACTTATGGTTGCAAGGCGAGCAACTATATATACGAGCCAGTATGAGGACTGAGATCTGCCAGTTGGCGCATGACCACCCAAGTGCAGGACACTTTGGTCAAGCCAAAACCCTAGATTTAGTCCAGAGATACTACTGGTGGCCAGGAATGTGATGAGAGATATAACTACATGTTGATACTTGCCTGGTTTGTCAACAAGCTAAGTATTCTTGTCAGAAAACCCTAGGCTTATTATAGCCATTGGGCATTCCTGAGGAGCCATGGACTGAATTGTCTATGGACCTCATTACTCAACTACCAAAAACTAAGGGAGGTCATGATGCCATCGTTGTGTTCGTTGATAGGCTGACCAAAATGGTGCACCTCGCAGCCACTAAGACCGAAGTCTCTGCAGAAGGAGCGGCAGACTTATTGGTGCAGAATGTGATAAGGCACCATGGTCTCCCCTCTACAATAGTGTTCGACAGAGATATTCAGTTCGCTTCCAGGTTTTACTGGTACCTGGCAAAGAGATGGAAAGTGCAACTCAACATGAGCACTGCGTACCATCCATAGACGGATGGCCAGACAGAAGTCATGAATCGGACTTTGGAGGACTACTTATGCAGCTATACGCGTTCTGACCAAAACGCATGGGATGAGCTGTTAGCCATAGCCAAGTTTGCAATGAACAACTCGAAGAACAGTTCAACCCAACAGACCCCATTCTATTTGAACTACGGTCAACACCCAAGGAGTCCCTTAGCTCTTGGGGTGCAAATTCGGAAGCCGTTGAAAGGCTATGACAATCTGAATGCCCGCGGCTTGGCAGTGGCTATTGATAGGGCACAACAGCCTTATTTGAGGCGAAATGGTACACCCCTCGTGGAGGGATTACTAGTAGTGATATGATTTGATCACCGTGTCTAGACAGCGCTGAAAGAGGCCAAAGAGTGCTTAGAAAAAGCACAGGCCAAGCAGTCAAAGCATGCTGACCGCCATCGGAGGGAAGTGTCGTATGGTAAAGGAGATGGCATCCTCCTTTTGACACAACACATTACCCTCAAGCACACGGGAACATGGAAACTATTGCCGAGGTGGATTGGGCCCTTCACCATCCTCGACTAGATAGGTTCTGTCGCTTATCGGCTAGAGCTTCCGGTCAGCATGAGTAAAATACATCTGGTTTTCCATGTATCAAAACTCAAGCCATAGAAGGCTAGTGGTAGAGTACAGCCACCCCCAGTCCCTATCGAGATCGAAGGGGAACTGGAGTATGAAGTTGAATGTATCCTTGATAAAAGAGTCAAAAAACGCAGCCGATGGCAGGACTCTATAGAGTACCTTATCAAATGGCTGGGTGATGGACATGAACATAACAGCTGGGAATCAGCAAAAGTAGTAGCAAACGCACAGGAATTGATTCAAGCATTTGAAAATAGCAGAACATCTGTGACGCATATGCAAACTGGTCGAAATACATGTAGTACGAGATGTACACGTTGACACAAGTCAATCTGTGTCACTATCGCAGGCAATGCTCCACTGGGCCCAGAAAATACTGGATACCAGGGCGCGAGATTGCATTTTGCATTTGGACATATGAACGCGATGTCAATAGCAATCCTCCATGGGGAACGAGTGGAGAGTGATGGCCCGCTGGTCCGGACATCCGACCGTGCAAGAGGATGAGGCCGCCAGCCTAGCTATATTCCGCGTGGATGAGGTCGCGCGTGGCAGGCTGGTGGAGGACGCCGTGGTGGATGCACGGGGTAGCCCCTGTGCATGATCGACTTGTCCTGGGCTCTAGCAGACTAAGAGGTCACCTTCAGGCCGATAGGTCATTGTACTATGTGTACATTCGGTTGACATTAAACATTCTAGTTGTTATGCTGAGGGAAGAGTTTTAATGAGGGTTGTCAGCAGACACACTGTCCATGTAACAACCACTCTTTTCTTCTTCCATGTAAAGGTGTTCCTGTATTGTAATCAACGGGGCATGTGGTAAAGGGCATAATCCGTTGTTACACATAGTAGGCCCACTGGCCATGCATGCGTCTATACCCATATCACCGTATTGGGACGGGGACGTCCCACCTCCCTGATGGGGACGAATGTTATGCACACCGGCCTAATGTGGGGAACGCCCTACTAATGGCCCCTTGGTGTGAGGGACGCCCTGCCCAAGGTATGGTGGAATACCCCCAACCCACTTAACGATATTATACGATATGGGAATAGGTTGGGGGTGGTCCCGCCTAGGTCTCTGTAAGGACCTAGGTGCCCGGCGAGGCGGGTCTGTGGCTCAAAGAGGGTAGGAGCCCCACACCAACAACCTTCACGTATCACCTGGATTCTTGGTGCCTCCAACGAATGCCAATGTTCTCTTTTAGTGATGCTTTAAAATCTCTGAGGGAGCAACACCCCTGGCATACTTACCAATCGTCTTTAGTCACCATCAAAGTACAACAACTATCTTTGGGAGCGCAGCTCAAGTATATAAATACCCAGCCTTATTATGTATTATAGTAATGTGTGATTGTCTTGTAAGTTAACTATAGCTCAGCACCCTAGATTTCTTTGAGGGTGTTTTTCTTGGGCCCTGTAGGGGTTCCCAATAGGACACACTAAAAATAGTAACACTTTTGACACGCTTGGGGCCCTGCAGGCATTCCCAATAAGACACGTCTCAGGTGTATTAGAGCACTTGCGTAATCGAGCTATGTGTTACTCACAATCTACTCACACACACTCAAGACGCTCACACCGAACAGCCCTCCACGGGTTGTGACTTACACTCAATCTTTGATTAATCGATCAATTATTATAAGTAGTGTTTTGGTTGGTCCCTTGGGACCCCTGGCTAGTCAGTTCGGCTGGCGATAATAAGGGGCGCTGCTCCCCTTTTTATAGCGCGAGGGGCTGCACCCCATCTAGGAATACCCTATGAAGACTCTTTAGAATATTCTGTCCCTCAAATGGATCACAAAATATCACACAAATCAGTTGACTTTGTCCCTTTCCACCGTTCAGGTCAACATACCCAAATAAAATCCCTTACTTAGTAATTTAGGGTCTATTGGCTCACCAATTGAGCGCAGTTGCACCCTGGTTGCCTAGATTTTACCGGCTATTTGAATATTCCATCCAGATCATTTTGAGACATAAATAAAGTATTATAACACAATCACACTTTATGGTTTAGCTCATTAGTATCATCTTATTGAGCCACCCAACCTCCAAAAGGCTTTATTTACTCAAGCACCTTTCACAATACTTCTTACTAAGTATAAAGCGCCGATTACTAACCTTTTCAGTCAACCTTTATGAGTGGCACTTTGCAAAGAAACGGTCTTGCCACTTTCCCTCAGTTTCCATTCCCTCATGGCTTTCGTACGAATGCCCATTCTTCGTCCATTGCTTTTGTGCATGCCGGGTAGCTTCCGCCATCGACAATGACATATGTGGTGGTGCCATTGGCGTCACCCATCTCGACATTCTGCACCCCACTAGGGTGCCCCTCCACTGCTCCCATCGTACTCCCCGTCTCACCATCTATGAGCGCCCCACCTTCTCCACACGGGGCTGGTGTGTTGCTGCCCACATCGCCTCCACCGCCTCTGCTGACCAGCCCCACGGCCTCTGGATCCTTGACGCTATCAAGAAGGCCATAGCGAACAAGTTGGCGCAACTCCCATTTGCGTCCACCCCATGGCTCTCTGGCCTCATCATCCACCCACGCGGGTCCCGCGGTCACCAGCCCCCTTGGCGACACCCTCCGCTCCGTCGTGCATTCGCACATCTTGCACGGTGTGTCTCACAAGCAAACTATACAGCCGGGGGTGCCATAGTAAGCTGTGTCCCCCAGCTGCCTTATCCACCCACTGCCCCACTCGTAGGCCTTGCTACGGTGGGCATCCTCCGGTTCCTCACCCAGCTCCACACACTGGTTAACCCGCTTGCACTATAACAAAGGCCACTCCGAGGGCAACGTAGCTTTAGCAGCCCTTTTCCACACCCGTTCTTCAACCTTAATCTCTCTTTTGTTCAATGCATCGGACATCCATCCGCCTTCCTCACAGTCCACCATGTGAAGGGTACCCTTGACACGGATTCAAGCGTAAAACCATAACGCAGAAAGGACCTCCCACTTAGTCGTTTTGTAGCGCAACAACCATGCCAATGGCGCACCACCACTCCCCTCTACCAGTGCAATGGTGCGCCTTCTCCGGACCAGCCATATGCCTCGGCCCTTGATAAGGCCGGTCAAACTCCGCAACACTCCAGGCCAGCAACGTGGTTGAAGACCATGCTCGCTGGACCAGCGTTTGTTTGGTACCTCATACATACCATTTGGCAAAGGCCAAAGGCCCACTGCCTCGTCACTGATGGGTCATTAGCACCGCGGACATGACATGAGCTTCCAACCGGAGGTGCATCGGCAGCGTCGTTTGGCGGAGTCACCAGTGCCATGTCCACTCGCAAGCAGCCCGCAACCAGAACTCTGGCAAGCCAGAACCCTGGGCAGCCAACCAATCGAGCGGGACACCAAGTGGGCCTTTGCAACATTTTGAAGCTCCCTCTGGCGATCGGCAAAGAGGCCATTGGCTCGCGGGACCTAGATTGAGCCATCTCCTCCAGCTCCCCTGAGCATCCCATCCGGAATTGTGATGTCCAACAGGTTGGCCATGGTGCCTCAAACGGGTCTACACTGCCGGCGGGGTTTGGACTTTCCTTGCACGTCATGTGCAAGCCTTCCAGGCCGCAGGGGTCTTAAGCGGAGGCTTCTTAGGTGCAGGGCCCGTTTCCTACGGCTCTGTATGGCTGACCCGGGCGTCAGCGCATGTGACACATAAAAAAAAGCCCAGTTGCACTGGGCAACCTACACGGTTGTCTCCGTACCCTTGACAATATGAGTTTGGGTACATGGGAAGCCAACGCGATGCAAGTCGGTTGCATTTCATCATAGTACGACATCCAAATATGGATGTCAATCAAACTACATCACTAATAAGCAAATATAAACAAACGTATGAAGCTCATCCTTGTCCCGTCCAGCCTGGGTAGGGCTTTGACAGACTGGCGTTGAGTTTTAGCTACATTCCAAAGTCCCTTTCAAGTGTTTCAAGGCTGCAAATCAGCCCGACCGCCTGGCAGCATCCGTACTGCCCTGTGGGTCATATTTTATCATCAGAATAATCCTCATATGGCGGCAGCCCTCCTGTACACTATGACCTAGTTCCGTGCGTCGCCCCAATTGCAGTCACCGCTCATTTTAATGCTTTGGCGGGTGCATAATTGCCAGATCTTTTTGGTGTCCTCTTCTAGCATCCCTGGTTCACTACTTAGACTCACATTGATAGCTGCCAAAGTCTTAGCGAAATGCTATAATGTTTCGATAGCTCTTCACCTCCACATAGCTGTGTTCTCTTGCAACAATGCGTGGTGAACAGAATGGCTGAAGAAATAGCAGTTGAAGAGTGAACAACGAAAAAACATGAACAAAAATAAACACAAGACAGCGTTGCTAAGTTTATGCACGGTTCAGTCTAAAGGGCTGCAGCTTGACACGATTGAATACGAACTGGTATAATGGAAACACAAGTCCTAACATGAGGTGGTAAATACAATAGCCCTAATATAAGCCTGATGTGATTGCTGGACCTGGAGTCATATGGTCACCAAACTCAAAGGCTTGTTGATGTGATAGTCGCTGATAAGAAGAAAGAAAAGATATGGTGTTCTTGAAGGAACCATTGACATTCTATGGCAGGGGTTAAAGGCTAAGGAAAACAGATAGGGAAATGTCAAAAAAGATAGTGAACTAGAAAAGATATGGTGTTCTTGAAGGAACCATTGACATTCTATGGCAGGGGTTAAAGGCTAAGGAAAACAGATAGGGAAATGTCAAAAAAGATAGTGAACTTGACTTTTGTACACCCAGTTCCTAGTAATCTAAGGCAGGTCTTTTAATGCATACTTTTCTTATCCAGTTCTTGCCCATGTGTCCCGTTGACATCCCTGGGCTGAACGTTTCAAGGTGGTCTATTCACACACGCAGCTGGTAGCCATTTCTTGGTCAGGTCCTTAAGAGTTACAAGGCCCATTATCCAAGCAGCCATCAAACACAAACCCTCGGATCTGCTTAAAAATGGAAACATTTGTGTCCATCAAATCGAAGCTTCTGACGCCTGCCTTTTCATTAAACAAATCCATCGCCTTCTCGAAAAGCTTCCAGCAGTCATGCTTATGAACTATCAAGCCCTAGTCAGGCGTTATTATTGCTCTTCAGCACATCCAGAGCTGAGCAGCCAATGAGGGGTTGTGGCTTGCCTTGGTTCCTTGGTCTTCCTCCTACAGCCATCGCCCAGGCTGCATGTTAGGCACTATAAACCATAAAGGCACAACAAGGTTCTGATGTTTTCTTGATATGCCATTTACATAGTAACTCTTCCTTGTTCTTTTTATGAATGCATATCTGTTCTTTTCTTCGCTGGCTTCTGTTTTCTTTTCACTTTCACCCTGACTGGATCTTTGATAGTGGCCTAGTCAGCTACCCTATGTCGGTCATGAGCCCGCCTTTGATGCACCGGTGCTCATGACTAACGGCAATTTTACCAATAGTGAGAAGATTGGGGGAGCGGGTGTGGGGTATTTGAGAAGGGCTGTGTGCCCATTTGGTCACAGCACAGACCCTCGCCATTGGACACCAAACCGGTTGACATTGGGCGCTTGTAACAAAGCTGTTGACCATTGAACTGGGTTCCTGGCCCGCGTGGCTGAAGCCCAAGACCGTCCAGGTCGCTGCGCATCATGCGCTCGACTTTGGGAATGCGTTGAGGGCTGTGTTCTCGCGAGAAAGGCCAGGCCCTACACAGAATTCTGTGCGACGGGTAGCGCTGCACCTCGGGTGCTGAGCGCTTGTTTGTACTATATGTTGACAGTCGTTCTACGCTTCATGTGAGTGTGTGAAGCAGCCGTGAGCCTGAAAGAAGCTTGGCGAACATCATTGAGACGTTTCGGTGAGCATTGGAAACCGGAAGAGTCAAGCTTTTGGTAGTGCTGGCTGTGTGAGTTTTGCGAATTTTGTATCAACATTTTAGACGAGTCGGTAACCTTTGGACAATCCAAGGAGTGTTTCTGTGAGGCGGGGCAACGTGGGAATGTGTGCCGGAGAAAGCGCCTTCGTGGTAAAGTTCTGAGAAGCCTAAAAGAGAGGCAGGAAGTCGTCGAAGGGAGCTGTGAAGTACGTTGAAGGAGCTGAGCTGTATCAAAGGTGAAGCAAGATCAAGTGGCTGGAAACTCGAGTCAACAAGCAGTGGGTTGCTGCATTGAAGAGCCCTTGAAAACCAGGGTGTAGGAAGAGACTTCAGAAGATCAAGAGTAGGATGGAGCATTGGGTGCCTTGGAGGTGGAGAGTGTTGCAACGTGTTTTAGAGTGAGAACAAGTGGTGGGAACTGTGGATAGCACTGATCTATGCATTTGCGATTGTAGTGCTGGTGAACATGATTCTGCACACTTCTGCTATTTCTATTCGTGGTGCACGTTTGGTGCAAAGAATCGTTGCAAGTGCTTATCATAGTTAGCATCATTGATGCCGAGAGATAACCTCCCTTTGGCGAGGTTGGCAAGGGGAGGTTGCTGCCTTGAAGGGGCGCCTTACCTTTTTGTGGGAGTTGAGCGTGTACGGAGGGAGCATGCAGAGAGGGGAGAAAGTGTTGGTGCGTTCCCCAGAACTTGTTTTGGTTTGCATTCTGGCCCAATTCGTGGCACGGTTCAATACCAAGTGGCTTGTGCTCTTCTAGTTGGAATCTTTGTGGGTTGTTTCCTGTCCCTGAGTGCTCTCAGCTTTGGTCTTTGGATTGGTTCTCTCCTTTGAAGAGTGGGAGAGCAGGTGGCCGTGACTCAGCCGCTGCATAGTCAGCAGTCACACGCAATGGCCATGCAAGACCCTATCACAGCGTTGTGGCAAAATAGTGGGGCCCGCACTTTATTGCCTTCGATACGGGGACATGCTTGGCCGAATGTTCACTTTGCCAAGTTGTTCCTGGACCGACCTACCCCCCGCCCCATCAAGCCTTGAACTCGTTTCATCAAAACTTCCCTGTTGACAGCTGCAATCACTCCAGACACTCACAGGAGCATTTGCGCGATGGCACGAGGCCTTCCGATGGTTGCCTAAGCACGCAGCTACAGGGCAAAGGCAGCCAGGATGGGCGCTCTCTTGTGCTGCCCAGAGGCAAACCCGGAGGCGCAAGCCGCTGCCAGGTCCGTCATCGACAAGGCGCTCAATGACAATCGCGTAATGGTGTTCAGCAAGACCTATTGCCCTTACTGCGCACAAGCGAAAGGCACACTGAAGAAAATCCTTGGTGGCGTGGAACTCGGCGTCATGGAGGTGAGCCGGAGTTGAGGCTGACCCGTGGACACTCCCTCTTCAACGGGAGGTTGTGACTGACTGACGTACGTACCCGCCAATGGGACAATAAGGCCCCTTGCAGGCTCAGACCCCTGCTGTGCGATTCCCGTATGTTCGCTCCTGTTACTTTTGCGTAAGCCGATTCTTAGTTGACAGGCTGAGAGGCGATTTGAGCAGTGTCCGAAGGCATTGCGGTACGGCGCAGTTGAAGAACTGCACCTCAGCACGCAGTCGATAGCCATTTGCTGCTGGTGCCGTGCATTGCAATTGGCTGGGAACAGAACAGTGACGAAGAGTGTGTCCATGTTCCAAGCTTACCTGTATTGGCTGAGGAGTAGTCTACCACCACACAAGGCACTCGCTTTTCATAGCAGTTTGGAGACTCTTTGCAAAGGCGTGGAACACCTGCAAATTCAGCCGGCACCGTATGTGCTCCATGCTCAGGAGCGCCCGTCTATATCCTGTTGTAGACGCAATCAATGCTCCTGATACGGGTGTCGCAGTCTGCCTGGCTATGTATTTGTTCATGTCCTCCTGATTGGCGCCAATCTGGACAGATTTTGGCGCCCCACCACCATGGCAGTCTGGGAATCAACGCACAACTAGACTGTAGGAGTACAGACCTCAAACTTGCCTCTACACACTGTCGACTTGCAGATATGTTGCCCTTTGATTTCAGAACTTTAGGCTGTCGTTCTCAATGTTGTGTGCCTCCAGTTTCTTCTTCTGTGGCACCATCCATAATTGCACAGTTTGCATTATCTCAGTTCTTTGTTTGTGCTCTCTGTGACTGTTTGTGCTTTGAGTGCTTGCAGCTGGACCGCCGGGCAGATGGGCAGTTAATTCAAGCCGAGTTGACAACGATTACTGGGGCAGGCACTGTGCCACGTGTGTTCGTTGATGGAGCATGCATCGGGGGTGCCGATCAGACAACGTCGTTGCAGAGATCAGGCCAACTTGAGAGTATGCTGAAATCAAAGAACATCATCTGAAAATCCCCAGCCTACAGAGGACTAGCAAATGGGTAGCTTTGGATGTTCTCTCTGGGTGGTTACGATAATGTACGGCCAAAGATCAAGCTTGTTGTGTATTGGATTGTAGCAAGATTTTCACTCTACCCGCGACTAAATGCTGCACCAGCAGCAGCACCTGACAGTATACATGACACAAATATTGAACGAAATTCCTAAACGCAGCCAAGCTCCCAACTCTGAAAGCTTGACAACACCATGGGCAAGTAATTCCTAACACATCGATGGTGGCTTTTGATTCCTCAAGAGCTGATTGAGCTGCTGTATGGGCGTTTGCGAATGATGAGGATCCCACAAGGTGGATTGGTGGTTCTGAGGAAAGCAGAAGATTGTTCGTGTTTCGTGCGCCCTCGGTAAGTAAAGCTGTGCTCGAACTCGGACACTGTCCATGCGAATACACACCACGTGTCAGGGACACAGCAACGTTTCCCTGTAGCACTCCCGAATGTGCTGCGCCGAAGGCATCGGGGCAGGAAGACACGTTCAGCAATTGTCCAAGAAACGAGTCAGTCCAACCGACCGCAAGATTCAAGGGGTTCGTGGAGCTCAAGGGAACCTCACTCACGGAAAGTTCAAGTTCTTTCGCGCCTGCTCTTGGCATCGCCCGTTGTGCCCAGACGCCCAGCATTGTGGTGAACCATTGGCATGACCCAATTCTCCGCACGCGCCCTGCGCCGTACCCACACAGAGTGTTACAGGCACCGCCATTTGCAATGCCTTGTAATCACAAAACACATGAGACGTGCTGACTAGTTGGGCCAATGCTGCACAAAAAACTGTTCACATCTTGTTCGCGTAACCACATAATGACCACCGTTTCGCGAGGTGGATCAATTATGCTTTATGGCTAGCGATTGCTCTTATTTCAAAGAGCGCATGGTATGGTCCGAGTCGACCGCCACTACGAAAATTACTAAAAGTCTTTTGATACAGCGTCGGCTCTCTTTGTCCTGATTTGGCTCATGGTTGCCTTTTCAATCACAATTACGTTTTCTGAAGACGAGTTTTTCTGGAAAAGCGCTATGCAGCTCCCATGGAAATGACTTAGTTACGGTTTCTTGTCAACACGAAATCTTGTGAGAAAGTTTTGGCTGTGTTGTTCCCACAACTTTACATGCTTCAATTTTCTTGTTTGCAAGTATCTTCAAGGCTCGCAAATGGCCATACAAATGATCCGAGTAATCCGAAATAATGTGTTTGAATGGTGAAATGGTGTTTAAAGGCCGGACTTCTGTTTTTATATGCTTTCCTCATCAATGTATTTTTGTTGGTGGTAGAGACTCCGTGTTCTAGTACCCATATTCCATGCTGATTTCTGTGTTTAAGGACACCTATGGCGCATTTTGCAATTGGCTATGCGCTGAGTGGGAATGTGAATGAGCTGCTGGATGGGAGTTTGTGATGAGGTGGACCCGGGGGTTACAATTAGGCAAGCTGGTGGTTGTCGGACAGGAGAAAGTTGGTTGCGTTTGGTGCCGCCGTTTGGGAAGGAAGGTTATGTTCGAATTTGGAAGCGGACAAGCAAATACGGAAGCCCGAGTTCTACCTTGGAGCCGCCTTGCAAGGCCGCGTGTGAGCGCCGTTTGGGCCGGCGTTGGGTGTGTGGTGTGTCCGCGCTTCCTGTGAGCACTCTGGGGTAGCGTTTTGAGCCATCGTTCCACCGTCTAACCTTAACAATCTGTAGTTAGATTCATCGCACCCAACGGAGACGCGCCTGGCGTTTCAATGATGCTGGTCAGCAGCCTTGCATAGTGTTTGGAAGAGTATGAATAAGTTCTGAAGTTCAGAATCTCAACCCCATGTAATATTTTCAGCATGGCTGCATGGCACTATCTGGTTGCCTGTGCATACGGTGAAATTATTTGTTCGAAACCAGTTTTGGCTTTTCCGGATTGTAAAAACAAAATGCCACTTCCAGCAGACAACCAGATGACAACCCTGAGAGCTTAAAGGACAAGCTCATAAGTCTGGACAATGCCACCCCAAGCAACGTGCCTGCAACGTCAAAAGCACATAACTTTTGTTCTCCCATGCGTGCTTGGGCGGGGTGGCTCCAGGACACAATGCAAAACAGAGACAGCAGTCGCATCTACCAACTACACACACATTAAATGTCCTGTTACTGCAACCTGTTTCGCATATTCAAGGGAGCACAAACCCAGGCGAAGCAACCACTCCCATCCAAGCTGAGTAACAGGGCCTTGTGATCACCATCGACAAGATTGTGCCACCATATCGCCCAGGAATCAGCAATGGCCGAAGTTTCAATAGGCTGTTGCACCACATCCAAGAAAGTAATGTTCAACCTGAGCATCGCAGCCGCACTGCGTACAAGAGCTACCCACTTGCTCTTCACTTGGCTGATTCTCATTTCAAATTTAGAATGGATGTCATGCATTGCCACAAGCTGTGATATGCCAAAGACCGCATATGTGGGGGCCAACCACTTGAATGGACTCATCCATCCTCAGGCAGCGACCCTCCAGCACACGACCTGCTGGTGCAACAAGTACGGTTCAAAATTTTATCAAATCCCCACCCACACTAGTGGCCAACCCCTGCAACACACCCCAACTCTGTTCTACACCGGTCATGACACCCCTCACAAAACTGGTCACAAAACTGTCACAACCCCTTGGAACGTCTCAATACTGGAAAGAAGATGAGCAGCATAAACGAATCTGCAGCTTAGCCGGCCGCTGGACCACCTGGCCAGGATCATCGGCGTCCATGCCTTATCTTAAGGTCCCTCAGCCTTGCTGACACGGTCTTTGGCAGGGAAGGGTCAAGGGGAGGGTGGTCGCTTTCCGCGGGCCCCGGGCGGTGCCTCGGGCCAGAGTTTGGCCCAGCATCTGGCAAGCTGAGAGCGGACAACCCCGTCGGTTCGGTGTCTTCCACCTCCAAGGGACAGCTCGCACGAAGCCAATGAGGGAACATCTCGTAGCACTCGTTTGTGGTTCTCATGGCGTGGCTCTCTGTGGCAGCGAGGACCGCATCTTCGGGCTCCGGCAGGTGTCTGAGACCTGTACCCGGTGCGTCCTCCCCAGGGAACGTCACAGTGCTCAAGAACAGAGAGTTGTCTAGATTGGTCCATCCTGGTACAGAGCACACGGAACAGCCTTAAGACGGTCCCTTCTCAAGATCGTGGACGGGGGAAGGGGGGACGAAGGGATACGCGAAAGTGGGAAAAGAATAGCAAATGAATTCGAACCCCTTAAGGCATGGGGCCGTGCCGTTGTAAGTCGCGCATTGAATGGACACGCCTTGTCCGTACCTCTGTCCAGCTCCACTGCCTTGCCGTCCTTCCAGCACACCGCGCGCCCAATCTGTTGAGCGGACCTTGGCGTGACGTCAGGACGAGGAGCTCCGCAAGGAACGCGCAGCACGGCCGCCACCTTGTCACCTGCAGATGAGCAGCACCAGTTGCGCTCGCAATTGTCCCCAGCCAGCACAAGCCCACCGATGAGGAGGGGGAGAAGAAGAATGCCGATGCTGCAGGTGCAGCGCCGGACTGCAACCTATCCTGGTTGCGCTGGAAGTATCGGCTGACCCCCCAGCCCCTTATAAATTGGAAGAACTCCAACACGCCGACGTTCTGGAATCGCCAGAGACTCTCGTGTCATGCCACCACACATTCCGATTTCCACGACTTGACGCGATGTCGCCGGGCTGCGCCACGTAGGCTGCTTTTAAGCTAAGTCCTATCCGTTAGGTAGCAGACGCAGAAGTGGGCGCCGCGAACGCAGGGCGCACCTCCCAGCATGGCTCTCTCGACGCAGCAAGGCGGTCAGACCGAGGCACAGTGCACTGTTGAAGGGCGCTCGGTCACAGAACCAGCGCAAACAAGTCGGTTGCCCCTCGATAGCACGCCTGCCGCACGGCCTGTCTGGTCCGCACTGGCAAGGCAGAGCAGCCCTGCAAGTTTGCGTGCCGGGCGCAGAGACCAGAGGGAAAGGGGTTTTGGCTTGGGGCTCACGCGAACGATGGCATGGTACCTGAGGGGCAGATGGTACGAACTGTCCCAGTCAGAGCTGAAGAGTCCCTTACGTGGCGATGCGTCACCGCTGGCTTCATTGTCGCACCGTTGGCGAGGGTGCATATGAACATAATGAACACCGTTACCCAGGGTGTTGTTCAGATTACTGGTGGTAGACCGTCAGCTTCCTGAGAAGCACTAATGAAGCTGGCTCCATCACGTGCTGCTGATACTATCAAATGCCGCTGATACTAACAGGAGGCCCATTGAGCTGGTATAAGCCATCAAGAAAAGAGAAATTAAGAAAGGAAAGGGAAAATAAAGAGTAGAGTGCAAAAGGTGGCCGTCTGACATGGCAGCCACCCGGGCGAAAATCCACAAAGCGCCAAGCCTTCGCCTGTCCTGCCTTCTGGCTCAATAGGATTTGAGTCGAAGGAGACGAATCTGGGGGACGTACAGCTCCCCTGCAAACACGTTGCCACATATTCCGCCACGGAAAATCCGACTCAAACGGGCCTCCGGGCCTTGCGCGTCCGGGCTCGCACAGAGATCCGGGCTTTGGGTGAGAAACACGCGGAAGGCCGCTTCGGTTCTCACATAATCGCTTGGAAACCCATGCACTCGAACGGCGATATTGCAATGGGCGCGCTCTGCCGAAATTCGAGCGCAAGAGTCCTCAAACTCTTGGCTGTGAAGCCGATTTGGTCAGGCTGCGCACCACGGCCTGTGTGCATGGGTCGCGCACATAGAGACTGTCAACTGAGTCTTACAACTTCACGGACTATGGTCCGTCCCGTTTAGCCCCTCCGACTCTGGGCACAGCAGCATGCGGCCTGCGACCCGCACACAGCACGGCAGCCACTCCCCAAACACCCTAGCCACGTCAGAATGAGCAGTACAATCCAATCTTATACAATTTCTATCAGGTCACGTCCAAATATGGCAGTTCACATCATTCTCATTCTCCTTGCGCCTCATACTCTACTATTTATATCACATCTGAGCGTGCTTCCGCAAACCTCACATCATGATGTCACAGCATGATCATGCTCTTCTAATCTTCACATGACCCCCTTGTGACGCTCAGGTGGACATCACTTCACTCCTTCGTCACCCTTCCAGCACACGCGCAGCATCAGAATCGAATCTGTGCCGCGACCTGAAAGATTCGCAGGAATATTCGCTCACACCTACGGCTCTGCCTGCTTTTCCTGCACTACAATGTACTGCTCACAAACAATGCTGTGACGTCACAGCCACGCCACAAATCATCCCCGTGATATTTATTGATTGAAATAAAAGACTGATACACCCACCCAGCGCATCAGCAACAAAAGTCCATGATTTGCATCATATATTGCATCACCCTTGCACAATACGCAACTCATCCTACATGACAAAATGGCTCAACAACCGTCCACCTCTTGGCACATTGATTTCAATGATACAACTGCCATCATGGCTGTGAGGGCGGCGAATATACAACGGATAATTATAAGGTGAATGGTGTTAAATACGGTGTAATTTGTCATTGTGAACATGGTGATAAAACATGGTGAATGTGGGAATAGTGGGTGACTGAATGGGGACATTTCTTGCGAACACTATATAGTTGATGTGGTCGTCTTGTAATGCATCTGCTTGCGGTATCGCTTCCCGTGCCTGAGGAGCGACCGTGTGCGAGCGTGCGTGAGGGCGTACGGTTAACCCGATATGGTTTCGGAGCCGGGGACGGACCCTGGGGGTCCGGGTATCCGGGGGCGGCGTGGGAGACGCC